>APFE030370092.1:62254-134305 GCA_000404065.3 Pinus taeda
GGAAAAGGCCCGATTCACTCCAAATTTTGGCCAAAGCCTCTTTGACTGAGCATGGTACTTGATTGGGGACTCCCAGCGCAAATTTCAAGAAATTTGGAGAAAATTTTGTCAATTGTGAATTTTTTGTACCAAACACAGGTTTTCTTCCCCAACGAGTCGTGCACCGTGTGCGACCCTTTCGATGGGAAGGTCCATTTCAGGAAAAGTTTGCATTTTTGGATTTTTCAGGACAAAATACACTTGCTCAGCAAGTACCAAGATATTTCACCAAGTTTTGAGCCTCCAGAAGGTCAAAAAACAAGCAAAAAATGGCTTTCTGCCACCTTTTTGACACACAGGAAGCAGTCTTGGGAGATTGCAATTGTGGAGGGGCAAATGACCACCAAATTCAAAAATTCCACTTGGGTTGCAAAGTAGACATCCAGACCTTTCCAACAAGCCCACCTTTGCCTCATTTGAACACCGGGAAGTGCCTCAAAAACTGCTCCAAAGGCGTGCGACCAGTTCAGAATCAGGGCGCGACCCGTTGGGCAATTTTCACAGAAATGCACCTACAGCTCAGCAAAACGCAGTTTTGACTAGGTTTGACTTTTTGGAGTGGATTTTGATCCTCCTTGTTGTAAATGATGTAATTTTATGATACTTTGAAACTTATTTATCTCTTCTAGAAGATTCATTCATGAGATAGGCAAAAATTAAATGAATGAATTAGTTTCCTAGCTTATAGAGGCAAGTTGTTTTGACTGCCTAGATTTTAGTGCTCCGTTTGGAATTGGTTGAAACAGCTCCTAGGATAGTGAGCTCGACCCCTAGAGGCAAGGAAAGATGTTAGCTTGCCTATATTATGTACTTTCTTGGTCATTTTCATGGTTGGACTCTTGAGGGAGAAAGCTTTTGTCGTATTACTCATTGTATCTCTGCATTTTGGCAAAGGAAGAAAGACCAGGGTTTTGCAGTCCTTTTTGGGATTCCTGTGGCTACATGTATTGATGGTGTGTTTCTCTTTGTACTTGTAAGTTTGTTATGTGAATCATCTTCTTACTTTTTCTTCTACAAATTAGGCAAATTAAGTGTTAAGGTAGAATTCATGGTTGCTATGTTCTGCCTTTAAGTTTGCTTAATATCAATGTTTTCAGCTGTTTAAGGAGAATTCAAGGTGATTTCTTGCTCTCCTTAGCTCCTCACCAGTCATTATCATCCATCCAAATCTTTCAAAGGCATCAATACAGACTCCTACCTCGCCCCAAAGGACCCCCTGCGAAAACTGTGTCCAATCCCCGCACCCAAAATTGCCTTTCCCCAATTTTCCACCAAAACCCTAAAAATCCTAAATCAAACCTTTTTATCAGTTTACTAGCCTAAAATCAGTGTTTCCACATTGGTTATCTCGCCCATTGAAGATATTTACCGAGATAGACCAGAGAGAGCCCTCTCCTGCCCCGTAGGGCTAGCTACGAGGCTAAGTGGTTTGATGTTGCCTTGGAGTTTACCTTTTTCAGCCTGAGGTGAAATTTCAAGCGCTAACAACTTCCAACCATTTCATCAGAGTTATCATCATCCTCATCATGCTTATCACATCAACGAACATCTTCACCAAGTTGAAGATTGTGTACCTACACAACTTCAATATCTAGTACAACCAAAGCTATAAAAGCATGATGTTAGCCATATTAGAATCACGGAAGCATTTCATATGTATACATATCAAGTAACCAAACTCAACTGTAAACAAGAGACATATACTCTTCAACATCTTGCTACGGATTTAATACACCCTATACTACTTCATACCACCTTTTATTCCATCAAGAGTTTCAATATGTCTTCCAAAGGTATGACATACCTTAATACAACATATGTTAAACCCTAGAGACACATATATAGATCTATAAAACATCTAACAATATTTCAAAATATATATGTTAGACTTCTCACTAGGTTTCATACAAAATAATCAAGCAAAGTCAATCACAACTTAGTCATTACCTTGACCAGCTTCCACTAGGGTTTGTTCCAAACCCCTATATTTTTCAATCAATCATCAATCAGTCACTATCATCACCAACTACCACTAGGGTTAGTTCGCAAACCATATATTTTCAAGCAATCATCAAACTCAACCAAAAAAATCCAATTTCAACAATCTCTTCACAAATCTCAAATTATCATATAGTCATCATATATCATAGATTTCTATTTCGAGTAAGGTTCAACTCCAAAACCCTAAAAATCAACAATCTTATACAAATATCAAATCATCATATTCCAAAAATTTTACTTTGACTTAAGGTTTAATTCCAAAGCCCTAGAATTCCACAATCTCAACAATCATTAAATGCACAGACTTTCATATTATTGCATTTCACACTAAACAACGTCACTAGTAGGATTTAATTGTAAAACCCTATATTTTCATATTCAACAATCACTTAATAGATTTCATATTGTTATATCACACATATTAACTTCACTAGGGTTTAGCTACAACATCCTAGATTTCTAGATATCATCATCCTAGAATCTGAGACAAGGACTTCCATTAAATCCTGGAACAAGGACTTCCATTAGGTCCTAAGACTTATGACCATTAATAACTAGGTCAACATATATCTAGGAGTTCATAAACATACATAAGCATATCATATGTCTGAATACATCTAACTTAGAAAAACCTAAGATTTTAGCCAAGAGACATCTATATATGCCTAGATTTCATCATCATGCAAATACATTTCATATCATGAGTTAGTCAAACCCAACTTCACAACAATATTAAATAAGGGTTAGACACACAATCATATTGATTACACTAGGGTTTGATCAGATAAACACATACATGCCAATTAAATCAACTCTCAAACAATATACGGGTTTTTATCCTTTATTCTACCAAACCTTAATGAGCTAGGGTTCCAATATAGAAACATAGAAAACCCAACATTACCAGAAATTCAAAGGTTCTAGGATTTGAGACCTTATCATTCAATCCTAACAAGCTAGGATTTCCTAATCATACCAAAATCCTAGACATGACATCATCAATAAAACTTCAACTAGCATTTTACAATATCCCTAAGCAGCTTAGAATTTCGGGCATTCACATTAGCATACCCTTTGGTTAGGGTTTTCTAGAACCTGTCTAGGGTTATACATAGTCAATCAAGAATATGATTGGGGTGGGTATATTTATCAAGTGATGAATCACCCAAACAAGAATCACTAGGATTCAATACAGCTAGTCACGACAGAGTTAGTAATAGATCATCAAATGAATAATCCAATCAATGTATTCAAAACATACCTTTGTTTCTTGACTAACCTAGTCTTGAGAGATCCTCCTTCTCGCAGATGTTTTTCCTAACCAAGACAACAGAGATAGAAAGGTCATTAGTATTTAATAAAATCAAAATTAAAAGAGTACATGAACCCAAAACAGAAAAAACATGAGATATTTATCTTTGAGGGTTGTTAAGAGCTCCCTCCAAAGCTCAAGGGAAACCTACAAACTTAAAGCAATACAAAAATTTATTTTCCAAAGATATGTTAAAAACATATAAATTCTAAAACATATAAAACAAGTCATGTAAACCAAATGACTTAATAGTGTAAGTTCCTAATGGCGGATTCTTCAGGCTTGCCTTTCTTTGAGTCTCCTTCTTCAGCGAAGTTGGCTTGATCTCTTCCTCTCTTCTCATTCCTCGGATTCTCAAGAAAGCCACTCTTGTAGTGGCTTTTCTTATGACATTGATAGCACTCTATCTTAGTCATCTCAACTTTCTTTCTTGATCCCTTCGATCTCTTTCATTTATGATGAGCAACATAAGAATTTGATACTCCTTCAAGATTGGCAACCATTGAGATCCTTAATTCTTCTTGACTATATGTGGTCCATAATTATTCAAAGGTGGGAGCTACCTTCCAACTGTTGAGACCTAAAGAAAATGCACCCCAAGAGGGTGGCAATCTTAATATAGCAGTTATCACCAATTATTTATCCGGAACAATCTCATCGATGGCCAAGAGATCATCCCTGAGTCTAGCTATCTTCACAAAGAAGGTTGCCACAATATCTTCTTTAGTCATCTTTGTATTCCTCAGCTTATTCTTCAAACTTTCTACTTGACCAATGTTCTTAATAATGGACAGCTTTGATAAGGCTTCATACATCTCCTGAGCATGATCGATGTTAACTATGAAAGAGAAAAGGTTTTATTTTATCTCTTATACCATCAGAGTCATAGCCACCAATTCTAAATCCCTAAAGTTTTCTTTGTCGGCATCACTGGCTTCATTTGTAGGTTTCTTTACATTTCCTTTTAACAAATCTAAGACCTTGTTCTTTTTAAGGATTAGGTCAATCCTCTTCTTCCAGGAAGTGAAGTTAGATGCTCCTTCAAGCTTGTTCTCACCCTTGATAGAGTTAGATATCTTCCTTGAATATGATAGACTCCTTCCCTCAGATAGTGCCTATGACTAGATTTGCCTTTTTCTTCTTTCTTCACCAAAGCTTTCATACCATGTTGAAAAATCAGAAAGACAACAAAGTTTTTCTTGATCTTGATAATTACTTGTGAATTTTCTTATTATTATGATTATTTATATATTCTTTATTTAATTGATTAACCAATTACCAAAAGCAGCAGCACATAAAACAATGGACACAAGATGTGGGCACATGCTAGGGCAAAGCCCCCCATGAGGGGAAAACCCAATCAAAGTAATTCTTCCTTTCAATAGTATTCTTTGAGACTCTTCACCCTAGTCCTTGACTAGACCTTCCCTCCACGCCAAGTCAGCTTCCAAAAGATTGACCTCTTCCCAGCAACTTCGACTATGCAGCGACTTGTAGCAGTTAATAGCTTTCGGCACTAGTCCAACTTGGAAGACTTCTATCTCCCAATCCAGAGCATGAAACAGAGAGAGACCACCACCAAAATTTTGATTTTCCTTGACTCCTTAGACTCACCCAAACTCGCACTTTGGCTACCCACTTCGCACTTCTGCCCAACAAACTATTTTTTGCACTTATGTGCAATAGAGAGAATTCAAACTTGATGAGAAGTGATGCTCCAAATGAATTTGATGTCCTTCCTTTTATAGGCTTCTTGTGGGGTCAAATAGGGTCTTAGGCCGACTTTATCTTCCCTTAGGCCGACATGGTGTGGAGGTTCCTGACAATGCAATATAAATCAAATCAGAATACTATAACCTACTTCTACTATCAATTTTTGGAAGCTTAAAGATCGAGGGTATCCAGTGTACCTCTTAGGTTAATTCCTCTGTCTGCACTGAGAAAATGGTGCTCCCACATTCTCTCTCGCATCCTCCAACAATTTGTCAATGTCTCTTGTGTGCTTTCATCCATCTATCAAAGACTCTACTTGAGTGGATGTCTCCACTCCTGGAACCTCTGCATGCGGCTGCTCCGCATCAATGTGAGGCTCCTCCTCCTTAGGAACCAATAGTTCCTCCACAACCTGTAGTTAGAGCTCCCTCTCAAGGAAAACTCACATGGCCTTCTTCTCATCAAACTTGAGATCTCTGCGAACCATTGTCCTCCAACTAGTAGGCAAGTACACCCGATAGTTGTGAGGTGTATCAGTGTACCCCACAAGTATCCCCAACTCTAATGCATCCTTTGTCACATGGAAATATACTGATAAGCCAAAAATCCCGAAGTGACCCACATCAGGTCTCTTACCAGAGAAAGCTTTCTTTGGTGTCTTCATCCCAAGTATGTAATGCGGGCTTTTATTCTAAAAATAGACCATTGTGTTGCATGTCTCAGCCCACAAGTGAAGTGGTAGGCCTTGGTCATGCAACGTTGTCCGTGCTGCCCCTACAATAGTTATGTTCTTCCTCTTGGCCACCCCATTCTGTTGTGGGTTATGAGGTGTCGTCAACTCTCGTTTAATTCCTTCCGCTACACAGAAGTCCTTAAACTCTTGAGAGACATATTCTTCACCGTTGTTGCTTCTCAAAGCTTTGATCTTCTTCCCTGACTCTTTTTCAACCAAAGCTTTGAACTCACAAAACTTTGTGAAGGTTTGGTCCTTCTTCTGCATGAAATAAATCCAGCATTTACGAGAAAATCATCAACGAAAATCACATAATACGTTTGCTTCGTCGTGAATTCCATCGAGAATGGTCCACACACATCAGTATCAACTTGCTCTAAGATAGCCTTTGCTCGACTGTCACGATCATGAAAGGAAGACTTGGTGTACTTTCCCAAGGTACAACCTTTGCATGTGTCAACTTATTCAAGTTTACCTTTGGGAAGTCTTGTAGATATCTGTTGCATTATCTTCAAAGCCCCATGATGCAAATGGCCCAACCACTTGTGCCACAACTCGCCAATTTCTTGGCTTTGCACCAATTCTCCTTTCGTACTCAATTTTTCACAATCATTTACCTCTAGTTTATAGAGATTCTTCACCCGAATCCCTATTCTCTTGGTCTAACCCATGGCTATGTGTGTTAAGAACACCTTTCCTTTACTGAAGACAACGTCGTAGCCCTTGTCTTCGAACATCATGCCCGATACCAAGTTCTTCTTTAGTCCAGGCACATACATCACATCTATCAAGGTGATAGGAGGTCCATGCTTCCTCTGAAAAGCAACCGTGTCCACCCCTGAAACACTATACCTTCCATCGTCACCCATCTCTATGCGCATCTTAAGGTATTTCTCCTCCAAGGTACTGAATAAACTTTTATCACCGGTCATGTGGAATGAGGACCCATTGTCAAGATACCAGACACAACCCATCATCGATGACACCATGCATGCGATGAGGGTAAAGTCCATTTCGAAATGAAAGGCTAATGCCTCACCTTCCAATCCTTCCGAGGATCCTTTCTTGGACTTCTTCGATGGGAAATTAGTCGCATAATGTCCCATCTCATGACAATTAAAGCATCTCACTTTAGACTTGTCACCCTTCTTCTCTCAATGAGAAGAATTCGATTTGGAAAGGGAAGCCTTCCCCTTCCCTTTCCTTGCCTTGCTAACGCTAGATTTTCTTCATCATCATCCTTGGATGAAGAACCATCTCGTGTGCTCCTCTTGAACTCCGCAGGCATAAGATCCGACCACAGTCGTTCCCAATCCGGAAGTTTCTCCCTTCCATTCACAGAGTCCTGGTAGCTATTCCAACTCTTTGGAAGGCCAAGGAGAGCGAGGCTCACCATATCATCATCAGAGGTAGTTATTCCTACACTACTAAGCTCATCTCTATAGGTGGTGAGCTTGTTCAAATATGTGGAAATAGTATCACCCTTCTCCATCTTGATTCTTCGAAGCTTATCCTTGAGTGCCAATTTCCTCTAGTCGTTATTGTTCTTGTAAAGGTCCTTCAATATCTTCCACATTGAAAACTGAGTATCCTTCCCATGGAGACTCAAAACAATATGGTCTCGAACTCCCTCAAGGATGATCTGTCTCGCCTTCGCCACATACTTCTTCCACTCAGCCAACTCTTATGCATTAGTTGAAAATGGCTTTTGGATTACTTTATCAATGAATTCCTTCAAGCCATTGTCTTCTAATACAACCTCCATTCTATCTTTCCATGCTATGTAATTCAAGCTACCTTTCAAGGCATACTCGAGTCTCAAGCCATACAATGCCATTGGCCAACCTTGAAGTATGATAAGAATTTGATTTGCACCTACAACCCCGAACTTCAAACCTCGAATTCTCTCCTCAAGATACTGTTCACAGCTCCGATACCATGTAAAAAATATGTTGTAGGCTAACCCGATAATGCAATATAAATCAAAGCAGAATACTATAACCTACTTCTACTATCAATTTGCGGAAGCTTAAAGATCGAGCTGAACAATATAACCAGAAGAAGAAGAATCAATCACACAATACACATGAAAATACTTTGGGGAAAGCCTTAGCTAAAAACCCCACTATCTGTATTATCATACAAAGTGGAAATACATAGGAATTATACAAAGCCTTAGCTCTCACAGCTAGCCAACTCTCAGTACAATCCTCATAGATGCTCACAGGCAATCTTGGCTTCTCTCAAGCCTTCCTCTTTGCCCTCCAAACTCCTATTTCCTTATGTTCTTCCTCTGGGATGATTCTCCTTCAACCTAGTGGAAAAACTCGATTTACCAAGTGGATAATCTCCCAATCTCACACACTGTCAGAACTGTGCAATACTCAAGGAATGATACCTTCTGCATGCATGAGTTTTCTTTATAAGAAAACACATGCAACTGATAGTATATTGTCCTTGACATTTAACTTAACTAGGTCTTTCTCAGAATAGACATGCATGAGTTTTTGATGAGGGAATCTTCAGTTAACTGGAGTACACTAGTTGAGTACATGCATGCATCAACTGACTATTAATTCTCTATTACTTCCTCAAACAGTTTGGAACTAATTTAACTAGATTTAATTCCATAAAATCAGTTAACTAATTACAACTCAAATATAACTCAATCTTATCTCATTAATTTAAGGGATAATTCTTGCATGACTTCAGAAAGTTTTCTATCTTGAATTTCTCCGACTAATTGAGTCAAAATAACTTAATTAATTATTTCCAAGTAGCCGTTAAGACTAAATTCGATTTTAATTCACAATTTAATTTAAGGACAAATTAAATTGGAATATTCTTGTTGTCACATTTCAACAATTCAAAAGCCTAAGAAAGGTCTCTTTAAATGTATAATAATTCTCTAGACTCAAAGTAAATCCCATAGTCCTCAATCGGGACTTTGAACTAAAAAAGGTGTCACAAGAATGAAACCCATGCTTTAATATGTCACAATAATAATAATAATCATTTTCTTTATTCTTTTGACAAGTACATTACATAATGAGTCAAGTACATTATTGAAGACCAAACATAGTTACTTTTTCCAGCAGATACAAAGTTTAACCAACCTACAGTTCGCTTTGGTAAAGGCGGAGGAACATCTTAAAAAGTTGCCTAAGAATACACCATGTATAGAGTTTGAACATTAGTAATATATGGATTTTTCTTTGGAGATTTTTTTTTCTACCCAAGATATCGCAGCGAGAAAAATATTGATATTGTAGAAATTGTTTTAAGACCTCGTTGAGGTCGATTTTTCTCATGTTCTTCTTTAAGACAAACAACTAATGCCTAAGCTAAAAATAACTAAAAGTTGGTCACATTATAAGATACTATAAATTAGCTACTACTAGTCACTCACTGAAAAATGGTCATTTATATGCAAAATTCTAGTCATTTTTTAATAATTAATTAGTCATTTTGTACTCATGCATTAATGAAAAGTTATTTCTCCTTGTATTTCTATGAGTATTATATTGTGTTATATGTGGATCATATGCATGTGATTTCATTGGTATTTTTGTTGCTATTATATTGATTATATATCTGTTTTATGACAATGGTTATGTATGGTTCTCATCATGTTTTTACTTGTAAATGAATGGACAATGTATCTATGGCCTAATACATGATAATGCAACAAATGATATAAGGGAACAATGGTTCCTAGCAGTATCAGATTCCTACGCTTAAATCTGTTATTTACATATGTAGATTACATATTTGTGATATGTTTGACGAAATGTCTGTCATGGCTAGTAGGGGTCTAGTTGAGGGCTTCTTCAACTATTTGTTTTTGCATCATTGTTTCCCTGTTATTTTACTGCTCTGGAAGTGCCATTCAATTTTGGGCAGTGTCTTGGGCTCTAGGCCTGGAAAAGTCTCTTAAATCCCTAGGACGTTCGCACAAAACTTAATAAAATAATCCCTGAATGCTGGCAAGGTATAGCATGAGAGCATTCAGAACCTCCTCGGCATTGGCAGGCCTATAGCATGAGAGCATCCAGAGGTCAAGTGGCTAAAATCTTCAGTGGGACCCAGGTGCAAGGATGGTTTTCAAGGACCTTGTAGCTTGATGTGGAAGGCATGTATGTTGTGTTTATGTCGATTCCATTTCGTTGCATGTTTACGCCAGTTGGTCGATTACTTGGGTAGTTACAATTTGCTCCCTTCTACACTCATATACCTAGGTGTGGGCTTCCCCTATTATAGCTACCATTGTACCATGACATGTGGTATGGATGCTTCCCCTGATCCACACTCTGTTCCATTACTCTATCATTTTCCACTTGTCACTTGAGGGATGTACCATGGACATGTCACCCACTTTAAAGGTTGAAACCACCTAATAGGGTCCTTGATTAACCCCTTATTGACCTTGGAGATGCTTATACATGCCAAAGCCCACTATGGAAGGGCATGCCACCATGGAAAGCTCCATTGATTCCATGATTTGTAAGTGCTTGTACTTGATTATTCTAATAATTTGTTTCATTAGAAGGCAAGGGGATGCATTGGATCTTATGCAGGATTGCAAATGGGTCTCCATTTGGGACTTGGTCTCCCTACACGGGGTCCTAGCCTTCCAGAAGGCCACATTGGCACTTGTAGGGTGTGTCGAGAGTCCTGGGATTCCACCATAGTAGAGTGTACTTCATGGATCCCCAACACCACTCATTGATTACTCGTGTTACACCTATTGGATGAGAACGATGCATCTGGTTCACCTTGCCCAACTGACTCCTCATATGTACCATACACTTGACAAATGTTCCTAGATCTAGAGGATGTCTTCCGCTGTAGAGGGAGGGCTTATGTCATCATCCTAACCCTTACAAATGGTCTACAAGCATTTTCGATCCTCTTCGAGACCCATGAGAATGTCTGTGTCCCCACACCCAATTGGGAGAACCACAGGTTCTTGCTTGGAAAACAATGGCCCAACCATTTGTTTATTATGTTTGGAGTCCAATTCTTCAGCATGGCACCCCTTGGAATTCATTAGGCCTCCTCAAAGGCCCAATAACTCACTATGTTGATCATTCTGCCCTCTTGAGAGACTTATATTTATATTATTGAACTACTTGGTAGGCTTGTCACCAAAAGTATTGTTATTATGCACATTATTTTATTTTAGGGGCTCAATTAGGCCAATTTAGCTAAATCAAATTCATTAGAAAAGTGTATTCTAAAAGTGAAATGATTCATTTTCGTCATCATTGCTTGGATTGGGTTCTTATCTCTTGTGAGATTTTCATTATCCCTATTGGAGGAGGATTTTGGATGTAATGGGTGAATTTTGATGAGGATTTACATGTTCATTTCTGTTATTTTCTTTAATACATGAATGTTTCTAGGATTTTTGCTACACTAGATCTGAAATTTACTGTTTTCCTATGCGAAATTGTGGAAATTTAATCTTTTTAGCATTGCATCATCTCGTGTATCATGTGTGAAAGGGTGAATGTTCCTAGATATTGTTTTTATTGACCGTATCTTGATAAGTCATCGATTATTACAAATTGAAGTATAAATTATTCTAGTCGTTGCTCCCATGCCCTAATTGCCATGTGAAATTGTCTAGAAGGCTCCTTGATTGGGTGTAGTTCTTCTAAATCAAAAATTTCTTCTTGACTACAATTTTCTCAAAGGACAAGGCATTGATCCTTCCATAGATCATCATTTTCAAAGAGAATTTCTCTCACCTTACCTTTTTTTTCTAGGCCTAACCTCCATAGGTCACCTAGGACATCACTTATCTCACGTTTTAGCCATCAAAATAATTCAACCTCTTGCCCACAACTGTGTTGGTGTCCTAATGGAGCCCTCCAAATTTCACGAAATTCCCACTGTGGGATCTTGACATATTTCAAGCCCTAGCTTGAAGATCAATTCTTGTCCTTGGTTTCCCATTGGCTAGTAACCTCATTGGGAGCATAGCATCAAATCATCAAAAGAAGATTCCTTCTTTGATCCTCTTCATTTCCCTAATTAGGTCAAGTACATCCTTGTTTGATCAACTTCGTATCCTTGACCTAATTTCTAGTCCACTTAGCCCTTTGTGGTCCCACAACTTATTGACTTCAATTCCAAAACGATCACTTAGAAACCGAGCATCCATAAGGCACTTTGAGACTAGGGTCTTCCTCAACAAGACATACTCTCAAACCCTATCCCCAAAATCCCTCTTGTCCCTTCATAGAGAGCCCATCACCTTGCTTCTAAAGCAAACAACCCATTTAATTGAGTCTCTCTTGTGAATAGGCTTAGGAATCGCTTCATTATCTTATCATTGACTATATATATCCCGTGATTCCTTATATATCAAGGCTGCTCCCATCAGTGAAAGTCCGTAAAGAGCAAAGAACCTTAGTTGAAGTGACAATGAGTTATCGCTCCATTGTTGCCCTCGACCTAGTAGTTTCTATAGGTTCCCCTCCTAGGACCCTTGCTAGTTTGAGCAATAACATGGAGTACACAAGTGAAGGGAGGAGCGAAGGCTAGGGCCCTTGGTCTTGCCCCAATCTATAGCCCATATGGAACCATAAAAACCCTCACTTCAAACAACTAAGCAACAAAAGAAAACCCAACCCCTATTTTAATTTTTATATATGAAATTCGCAAAATATGAGATTATATTTACGCTGAATCAATTATCTACCAATATAGGGAGGGGAGAAGGCTAGGGCCTTGGCCTGCCCCAATCGATAGCCTATATAGAACCATAAAAACCCTCACTTCAAACAACTAAGCAAAACAAAAAACCCAAACCCTATTTTAAATTTTATATATGAAATTCACAAAATATGAGATTATATTTAAGCTAAATCAATTTTCTACCAATACAAATTCATCTTAAACTTGGATTTCTCAAACATCAATAAAGATCAAATTTCTTAAAGTGTAAATTTTCAATTATTTAATTCCCTATTATATATTAAATTCATTCGTATTAAATGATAAAAAATTACATAATAATTTTATTTTAATTAAAAAAAATTAATATAGTCTCCATTTTTATAATATATATCTCAATATGGTATGTGATATACCAAAGCAACTTATATTTTCCTTAATTTCTTATTATTACATTCCATTAAGTGAAAATATCTTCCATGTGTAAGCATCTCCCAAATTTAGAGTTTGCAAAAGCAACTCACTACTTTTGGTAAAATCAACCTGCACCAAATTTAAGAGATCTGAATGTTATCTCTCTGCAATGTACCATCCTACATCATGCATTCAACGTTACATGGTCATGTTCGTTTCCATATGTGGTTATGTATGACCAAGCTTCTATTCATGGATTTCTTACACAATAAGGTGCTCGTATATCCGCAAAAAGTGCATGAATTCGTAACGCCGAAAACGGGAGTAAAGTGGTGAACAAATGTGAAAATTACAATAAAATAAATTGCCAGAAATAATGAGACAGTCATTTCATGTGGATGAACATGGAGTCGTCAAAATTGAAAAGAGTTAACACAATCTCCCAAAAGTAGCAAGTCTCCCTCTAGATTAAACCCTCGCTCTCCAACAGTCTAACCTTCAGGGATGCAAATGATTTCATCATTTTAATTTTTGTCCCTTCATAAGGTAATCTGAAATTTTCGTTTTGGTGGTTCAGAGGCATACAAACTCAGTTATATATCTCATATATATCACTGGATTTATTTTCTCATGATATTTTACATGGTTTATCTTTTCTTTTCCCCACGTGCATGACCTACCTGACCTGCTACAACCCAAATTTTTGCATTTGGTGATGGCTTTTATGCCCGTTCAGACAAGGAATCTTTCTAACTCTAGAATATAGGCACCTATAAACATGCACTGTAAATATTTTCCAACGTTAAAGAAACAAAAGTTAGCATATCAATTATTATAATTTGAGGTTTTTGTGTATAGTTTTGTAGTCTAACCCGTTTAACAATGAATTCTTTGGGCTCTTTCACGACTATATCATCCCATCATCAATTATGAAAACAAATGCTCATTGAGGTCATCCTTATGAATGTCCCACAAAATCCATTAATAGTAGGAAGATTAGCGATGTGCATAAAATACTTTGCATTGGATCAAGCAGAGTGTTTTTGTTTGCAATGTATTGGATAGGTGGTTCACAAGAGTAGCTTCCAGTTCTACACGCAGCACCTGTTCAACCACAAACATGAGATTAATCTCGATATCAATATTAATTAAATTATAAATCAAAATAAGTAATAAGGAATTGAACCCAGAATCCCCACCACTGTCAACGTAACCATTAAATTCTCATATGGACTCTCACCAAAGTAACTAGCCTAAATATCAAACTTTGGAATGTATGAACCATTAAAATCTGGAAATCATAACAATCTGCAAAACTCCTTTTATAATATAGCTTCACCACTAACAAAAGTACTACAATCAACAGCTTTGAATTTCAGCTCTCCTCTTAGTCCATTCTTGAAGTAGAAATACTTACATAATGGTGCATATATCAAGCACCGTTTACATAAGTGGTGTAGAATCTAGACGGGTTTTGTTTTTTAGCATTTGCATCAAGATGGCTTTGGTCTCTTGATATAAAATTTTGGTGAATGATTATAGTAAATACATTTTTCCTGGACGAGCTACTACCACATAGCAATCATATATACAATATTTATTGTCGTTTTTTGAGTAAGAGAATTTGTTCTTGCCTATATCTATGTGTTAATGTTTTTTTTTGGTAAAGTAAAATTTTCCATTCTTTTAAATCAAAGGTTTACAATCTTGTTTTTTAAAGCCTCTTCTGGTTTGGTTTACCACTGGGGAAACTAGACCAAATACAAAACTTCAGTTGTTTCAAAATCGCAAAAGAGAAAGTGTTAATCAAGGTTCTAAAAACCAAAACATTATGACTAGCTACTAGGCCTCCAGTGTCCTTTTTAAACTGAAAACTACAAAACTGAACCATAAAAGTGTTGAAAACAAAGTCACTGAAAGACATTCAAACATAGTTATCTGAATCGTTGGCTTCAACTCGAATGGGCTCCTTGTTGCTGCCTAGGGAGCAGCCAGGATCAGGAGAAATTCCCATGTGGTTCTCAAGACATTCAAGCCTTCAATCCATTGATATCATGTGCCACTACATCTAATTCAGGGTCAGGAAGATGTCCTCTTTGATTTCATTTCTATCAACAAGTACTCTGCCCAAGAGAAATTTTAAATGCCAATAAATATCGACAATGTGCGTACACTGTTTGTAGCAACCTCTAGCATGCCCCACATCCAAAACCCAATCCACCACCTCCACTAGAACATTTGTGTCTGTGAGAGTGCACTTCTCATCTACTAAGACCCTCTTTGCTTGGGTGATTTCCTCTTGAACTAGTTGAAGGGTGAGCTCCCTATATGTAGCACTTGAGCCCTCGACTCTTACTTGCACTCTTGAGCGCCCCCTTTCCTAGTAATATACCACATCTCAATGCACCCTTGTTCTCTGTTGAGGTATGGTGTGCATCGACTGAGAAAATTGTACCAATGTGCTGACAAATTGCTATCTTAACCTATAAGTGACCGATGAATTTATATTGGAGAGTTGAGTGAGACTAGGAAGTTTTGGGTCTCTTAACATAGATGGGTAATTGAAGCAGCGACTCAGCCTCCTATTACCAGTCATGCAAGGACTATGATGAAGCCCCCTCACATTGAAGGCACGATTGACCCAAAAACTTCTCGGTGGAATAAGAAACACGAAATCTACAAGAAGAAAACCAACAAAATCATCTACATAGGAGGGGAGAGCGCGAGACTTGCAGGATGCCCTACCCAGGACTAGAGCACTAGTACCACCCAAACAGGGGTTCCAACAGAGGAGGAGAACACTAGGGCTCGACCACTGAGAGCCAACTAGGGACGAGGACAATTGGATGAGGAGACACAGAGAGATCTCCGGCGGAGGAAGCTATGCTACACTTGTCAGGGACCATGGGCACTAGGGCATAGATGCACAGCGGGCAAGCCACACTACATTGAGGTCTACTCTGACAATGACTAGGACGAAGATGTAGAGTTGGAGGCAGGTGGAGATGATAGTTTGGCACATGTGGAAAGGGTACACCACCACCACCATCGCCAGGGGGAGCCCCTTTCGCAACAGCAGGAGGGGTCCTTGCGTCCTTATGTGGAATACCTAAGTTTTTTACGTTGAGGATTAGAGGCACAGTGCAGGGGAAAGGCGTTTCAGTTTTGGTCAACAGGGGGGCCACCCACAACTTCATTGATGCACAAATGGTGCAGAGGAGAGGGATCATGACCGAGGAGTTTGAGGGGTTCTCAGGCCTTGTGTTGGGGGATAAGACCATGCATTGTACACGCTATGTTCCCGCTCTAACAGTAACTATGGGGAACTATTCAATCTCAGATCATCTCTTCGTGGTGGATCTACCGGACAACAATGTGGCGATGGGTGTCCAATGGCTCTATTCTCTTGGCCATGTCACTACTAATTGGAGGAAATCTGCGATGGAGTTTGCAGGGCCAGATGGCAACTTGGTTGTCCTTAGGGGCATGCACTCTTACCCACCACAAACTGCTTTAGCACACAAGATCGATGCTAACTCAAGGCATGGTGACATTGAGTGGGCAGCGGAGTTGAGGATTTCTAAGGCTGGGTGTAAGCCCAGGCCACCACACCCTGACATACAGGGCATTTTAGACAGGTATCAGGGGTTTGAGCACACAATTGAGTTAGAGCTAGGGGTACAAGCCATGATTACCACCCCATATAGACATCCCAAGGCCTACAGGGATGAGATTGAGAGGGTTATCCACGAGTTATTGGCACTTGGGTATATTAGGCCTAGCCCTAGCCCTTTTGCTTCATCAGTTGTTCGGGTGAAGAAGAAGGATGGAACCTTACACATGTGCATAGACTACAGGGCCTTCAACAAGAAGACCCTAAAGAATCGCTACCCCATTCCGCATAGATGAGTTGATGGACGACTTGAGGGGGGGTAAGTTCTTCTCCAAGATCGACTTGCATTTGGGGTACCACCAGATCAGAGTGAGGGATCAGAACATCCCTATGATAGCCTTCAGGTGTCACTATAGGCACTTCGAGTTCTTGCAACGCACCAACCACTTTCCAGTCCTGCATGAACAACGTGTTTCGTGGGCAGTTGCAGAAATTTGTGTTGGTGTTCTTCGATGATATTTTGATCTATAGATGGATCTGGCAGGGGCACTTGCAGCACTTGGAGACAGTTTTGCATATTTTGGAGGAGCAGCAGTTTTACGCCAAGTTCTCCAAGTGCGAGTTCGGGTTGATAGAGATGCTAAATTTGGGGCATATAATTGGGGAAGATGGCATGAGAGTACATGAGGAGAAGATCAGGGCCATCTGGGACTGGCCAATGCCCCAGAATGTGACAAAGTTGAGGGGTTTTGTGGGTTTGTGTACCCTCTGTAGGAAGTTCGTGAAGGGCTTCTCTTAGTTAGCAGCTCCCCTCACCGATTTGAAAAGGGGGGTGTTTGAGTGGACAGATACGGCACGAGAGGCTTTTGAGCGCCTCATGCAGGTTATGAGCAATTGCTCGGTATTGGCACTCCCAGATTTCACACAACCCTCTGTACTCGAGTGTGATGGATCAGGGGAGTGCATACGAGCAATCTCGACGCAGGGAGGAACATCGATAGCTTTCGAGAGCCGAAATATACTACCCCACGAGATGTACTCCATCTACGACAAAGAGATGCTGGCCATCATGCATGCGCTAGCCAAGTTCAGGCAATACTTGGTGGGAAACAATTATCGGGTGAAGACAAACCATAACAGCCTCAAATTCTTCTTGGAGCAGAAGTAACTACAGGAGAAGCAACTGAAATGGGTGAGCAAGCTTCAAGCATACGACTTTCATTGATGAGCATTGTGTCAGATTGGAGGGCACATTTGCTAGTGAAGTATTCTAAGGACCGATTTGCATGTGAGGTGCTTGATGGTGCAGTGGCAGATGACCGGTACAGGGTGACGAAGGAGGTGATTTACTTTCGGGATCAGATTATTTAGTGCCCAACTCGCAGTTGGGGGAGACGATCATGAAGGTTTCCCATGACTCGTCGTGAGCAGGGCATCAGGCGTTTAACAAGACATACAGGGCTATCAAGGAGCGCTTTGCATTGACGGGCCTCAAGGATGATGTTTTGCGGCATGTACGAGAATGTGATACGTGCCAAAGGAACAAGGGTGAACAGACACACCTTGTTGGGTTGCCAGAACCTCTTCCTATCCTTGAGGGGAAATGGGAGAGCATATCGATGGATTTTATTACCAGGTTGCCCACAACCCAGTGCAAGGACTGCATATACATGGTGGTAGACAGATTAACTAAGTTTACCCACTTCTTCATTATTTCAGACCAGTCTTCGGCCTCACAAGTGGTTGCACTAATTTTTAGGGAGGTATTTCGGCTTCATGGTCTTCCGAAGACCATTGTTAGTGACCTAGATAGCAGGTTCATGGGGGGATTTTGGTAGGAGTTGTTTTGACTGGTGGGCACAAAGCTCACTCCTAGTACTAGATACCACCCCCAAACAGATGGGAAGACTGAGATGGTCAACAAATGGCCGGAGGGCTACCTACGCAACTATGTCACGGGCCATCAAACATGCATGGATACGGTGGTTGCATTTGGATGAGTACTGCTACAACACAATATATCACATGTCCATACGTATGTCCCCATTCAAAGCTTTGTATAGTTATGATGCATTATCTTTCGCTGACGTGATGTTTGGAGACAGCAAGGCCCCTAAGGCCAAGGATGGATTTAGGACAACCAAGATATACTGCGGGCTCTCAAAGATAACCTACAAACTACGCAGAACCAGCAGAAACTCTATGCAGACAAGGGCCAAGTAGAAAGGCAGTTTGAGGTTGGGGATTTGGTCTTCCTGAGGCAGAAGGGAGCTGAGAAGTTCTAGCTTTTATGAGTCATACAAGGTCACTAGGAGAGTTTGGGAGGTGGCATATGAGCTGGAGCAAACACTGATGAGCCGAGTTCATAACATCTTCAATGTGTCTTGCCTAAAAAAGGCACTGGGTCAGCGAGTGATAGCAGCTACAAAGCTACCACCCATGGATGATGAGGGACACTTGGTTCTAGAACCAGAGGCTATTCTGGACACCCGTGAGAGACACTTGCGGAACAGGGTCATCAAAGAACTTTTTATCAGATGGATGAATTTACTTGATGAGGATGACACTTGGGAGGGAGAGCAGATACTTCGACATCCTTTATTGCAGTTGCTTGTGGATAAGCAACATTTTAGCAAGGAGCACTGTGATATTCCCACTTAGCAATATTGCTAAGTTGAAATATCAATTTTGCCCATTTCGTCTTATTTTGCATTGTACTTAGGAAAAGTGGGTTATGGGGCCCCACTTTAATTTTGAAGCTGAGGGAAGGCCCCAAAAATTAGAGAAAGGGAATAAAATCGGAGTGTTGGTGGAAGGTGGGTACCACCCATGGAGAAATACGCCCCCCCTAGGAATTATGCACTCCTTGGAGGGAAAATGATGGGAAGTTCAATGGTTGGGACCACATGGGAAACTGGGAGGCACTTTGACAAAAGAGGAGGAAGGCACTCATTTTTGGCGTTCTTGAAATTCAAGCATTTACCTTGACTAGCGCACTTGCGCTGGAGGTCAAGTCTATATGTGTTATTGAGCACAAGAAATTTTCAGGCGAGAATCTTACCCCTTGCTTCAGTGGACTTTGAGTGCTAGCTGTAGGAGGGAATTCCATTCAGTTTCAGATCAATCTAGGGGCATTTCAGTGTGTTCTTGGAGCAGCTTCAGTAGAGACAACGTAGGCCTGCGTAGTCCCCTTCCCTGTCAGACGTGGGATACTTAGAGGAGGTCGATTTTGGCGCTGAGATTGCGAGAGAAACCCGAAAGGGAGTTTTGCTGAGTTTCTCAACCATTTTGGGAGCAATTGGCAGCCTTACTTACAGGTGGGTCAAAATACAAAGCAGTTGGAGGAGCTAAGGGGAAATTGGGCAGAAATTCCAATGTCGACATTTGGCCAATTCCTTCAAGGATTTTGTGGATTATTGGTGGAGAGCTTGGGGTTAATTTCTTGGAATTTTCTGAGCACTGGAGGAGGCCCTAGCAACGATGGTTTCCAGCTAGCAATGCAGTTTTCACTGGGCAGCGCAGAGATTGTTGGGGACAACCACATTGTATGCTAGAGCATTTGATTTCATTAGCTTGCCTTGGGTAAGCCCAGGTGCATGATTTCTGATCTTATCTTTGTACCCAACAATTATATCAATAAAATGGCTCAGCTCGGTGCAGTTTATGGAGATTTTTGGGTGTTTAGTGTGTTGTAAGTTTTTGTGTGTGCTTTTGCTATGTTTGCTTGTATATCATTGTAAATTTCCACTAGGAATATTACACACACAAGACAGTTTTTGGGAAAGCAAGAGAAAGACAAAAATGACAAAGTAGGATGAAGGACGCCAAAATTTCTCTCTTCTCCCTCTTTCTAGCAACTCGCACATGTGGATTGTTTTCTCTCTTCGTGGTTCGCATTTTTTTGGGGCAATTGTTGCAGGAGGCCGAAATTTTTGGGTAATTGGGACAACTATTGCAAGAGGCCGAAATTTCAGGGTAACTAGGGCAACTATTACAGGGCCAAAATTCTAGGGCAACTAACTATTGCAGGCCAAAATTCAAGGTCAAACAGGCAGAGCGAAGTACAAGATCAGCTTGGGTGACTTGACTTGCAAGGGAAGACTAGGTTTCACCATAAGTCTAGGTGTGTCTCTCATTGAACAAGAAGAATTTCTCTATTGAAAAAGGTTGTTCGGTTTTCCCCCTTTATGGGTTTTCCCAAGGTAAATCTTGCCTTCTTTTGTGTGTTGTAATTTATATTATTATGATGTTCTTTATGGTTGAATTTCTGAAGTATAATTGTTGAATGATATATCAAAATAAGTTAAATGAAGATCTACATCAAAATTTTCAAAACTATTGTGCTAACCCTAATTGCACTGAGAAAATCAACATGGGATTAGAGCATTGGTGAAAAAAGAAGGGAACATTGAGATCACCTTGACAAAATCCTAGAGTGCATTTTATTCAAGTCCTTTTTGCATATGGGTTTCTATGGCTTCCTCTATGAAATTTGAAACAAGCTAGAGGAAGTATCAAACTTTAGAGCTTGGAAAGTTAGAATAGGTATTCTTCTTGCCAAGAACAAGGTTTTAGATATCGTTACAGGGCAGGTTACTGAACTAGTTGATGAAGCAAGGAAAGCAAAATTCAAAGAAGATGACATCAATGTTAGGGACATTATAATAGTCGACTCCATTAGGGATCATTTGGTTCCCTACATTGCAAAACTTGATACCTCAACGAAGATGTATGATGCCCTAATGAATCTCTACACTATCAAGAACATTGGTCAATCAATGAGCCTGAAGAATGAACTTTGAAATACAAGGATGACTAATGATGATATTGTGGCTTCTTAATTCGTAAGGATTTCTCAAATAAGAGATCAGATCCAAGCAATTGAAGAATCCATTCTTGATCAAGAAATAGTGATTACAACACTCAATGGTTTTCCTTGATCATGGGATGCTTTTGCAGCACGTATAAGCAATTGGAAGGAAGCTCTTACATTTGAACAATGATGGACATCGTGTTCTCAAGAAGCAGCGAGATTCATGACTAGAGATCATCAACATGAGGAAGTTCAAGTCCTTATAGCTTGTTTCAAAGACAAGGGAAATAAGAAGTTTGGACCACAACACAAGAAGTCAAGAAATAGATCTTCTTCCTCTACAAAGAAGAAATACTTATCAAAATCCACATTGGAAGAGGTTGAAAGACATGCAACCCCTGATGGCACATCTAGAGAGGTGAAGAAACTTAAAAGGTTCTCTAGTTATGCAGGTCTCATGACAAAACTCATTGACGAAGAACCTTCCACATATGAAGAAGCAACTGGCCAACAAGTGCCGAAAGAAGCAATGAATGAATAGTACCAATCGAGCAGGAAAAAGTATGTATGAGAAATTGTGCCAAGGCCTGAAGAGAAGTCAGCGGTGACTTCCAAGTGGATATACAAGATTAAGCATGTTGCAAATGGTAGTATTGACAAATACAAGGCAGAGTTCGTGGCTAGAGGATACTACCAAAAAGGAGAAGACTATGATGAGACCTTTGCTCCAGTTTTCAAGTACACCTCTCTTAGATTGTCATGTCCCTTCTCAAATACATTTGTAACAGGTTGCTGCTACACAATTTTGCACAAATTTGGCTAAGAAAGAGAACCAATCATTTTTTACTTAGGGACTTAGGACGCAATTCGACTTTATTTGGTTGCTAGTGGAATGTGGGGGCCACCCACATGGGAGATCGAATTGGTCCATTCAAATAGCTTGGAGGGATAGTCGAATAGGTGGATGGAGGGGCCCGCATGAGGCTATGGAGGCCCAAGAAGTTATAAGGAGGGAGCAACTCTCATTTTGGAGCTCATTCTTACACCTTGCAATCAAAATTACTTGATTGTTCGCTCTATTGTTTACCTTAGTCAACCAGCTGTTTAGCTACGAATCTCTCAAGCGGGAGATTCAACCTCTACTTCAGGGGACCATCTGTGCCCGCCCTAGAGACGCAGTTTCATAAGTATTTCAAGAGTTCTAGGAGTGTGTTACAACACTACCATTCACCCACAACAGGGAGTGTGTATATCTAGCTAGCTGGAGAATACGCAGGGGGAGTTTGGAGCTATCAGTGATCAAGCATTTGCCAAGAGAGTTAGAGGATTCGGAAAATAGCAAAGGTCCAGCCTTTCTTGTGAGTTTGGAGGTAGCATCCCAGCAATGCAAATTATTGGACTTGACGACAGCGTGGAGGGCCAGTCCAACAATTTCGTGGAGCTAAGGAGTAGGTGCCATACGCCAGAAGCCCATCCGGGAAGTCAGGGGATTAATAGCATAGGTTTGCCCAACACTTTGGGTCCATTTCCGAAAGGATTTTCAGGCAAATTCTAACAGGCCGAATTTTGTAGTTGTAGTTGACGCTGGGCTCCAACAAGGTCAAATTTCAGAAGTCTAAACCAGCCAAATTCCTTTTTGGGTTTTTTTGGGATTTGGGCAAGGATCACACCCCTAATTTTATATAACTTTTTGGGCAGATCTAAGAGGTCAAACAGGGGTCCTAACTGAGCCAACAACTAGAGGAGCTAAGGGGAATTTGGGCCAAGATTCCGAGGTCAACATTTAGCCAATTTCTTCGTGGGTTTTTCTGGGTTTAGGCCAAGGAGCAAGAAGTTGAAATCTCATAATTTTCTGAGCGCGGCAAGCAGTGATTCCAAACCTTCGAAGTCAGGAAGCATAACAGTTTTCTAGGGCAATGCAATTCAGTTTGGTGCAATACTTGTAGCCGCCTTCAATTCAACATTTTCTCACCTGGGCTTTATCATGCTTGTCCATTGAGATAGGCCTAGGTGCACCATTCTATTTTACTATTGTATTTGCTCCTGAAGAAGTAATAAAATGGCTCAGCAGTTCTCTATTTCTAGTGTTTCCATGGGTGCTTAATGTATATTTCCTTTTTCTAATTGCTAGATTGTTTGCATGCCTTGTATATCACTTATATTCCTGTTTAGGAACATTACAGTGGTATCAAAGCCATAATCTTGGCTCAGCCTGTCGGGAAGATTAGAATCAAACAACATGGCGGTCACCTGGAATGAGGTGGTGAGGATACCACAAATGATGATTGATGTGGGGAAGAACTTGATTCATTCCTCAGTTGGGAATCCGGACATGATCGCAACTGATGTGGAGTTAAGGGGGGAGAACTAGAGGGCATACCAATCATTGGGTTATGGCATTCAAGCGTCCCTCTCTTTTGGGGAATTCTATGAACTAAGGGGTATGCACAAACAAATGGAGATTCAGTGGGATTTTGCAGAGATGATGAGAAGTATTAAGGAAAAAAATGAAAGAGTAGTTGAAGGGGCCATGGCTGGCAAGGAGACAGTTGAGCATGCACCCATTGATGAGGTATTCGGGGTTGTGACCGAGATCTCAGGTGATAACAATGCACCATAGGTTGATGAGGTGCCGGAACACAGCTCCAACGTTGTTGAGGAGCAGATAGGTATAGAGGCCTCTAGATCTATGACGGAGTTGTCAGACGACAGTCGCCGACAGCTGAATGATGAGCATATCGTGCACATCGGTTTGTCTATGGAGCAGTGGAAGGCTCATGTCGAGGCTGTGATGGAGGAGGATGTGCAGCCATCCCTTGGGCTAGCCATGCATGAGGGGCATCATAGAGGCCGCGCGTTGGGTTTTCAGCACAGTTCACTTCAGAGGCCCATTGGAGGGGTCTATAGCGTTATCAACCTAGCCTTATGAGTTGGATTGAGGGAGGCTGAGTTGTCTAGCTGTACCCAAGGGGGTGGACAGGTTAGCAGGACTAAGTTGAGAATGAAACCACATCAGCTTGGAGGGCTTGTTCCTTCCACAGAGGATTACACATTCGATCTCTCCCTTCGGATTGGATGGCGAGAGGTACTGAGCTGTTACTCGATGGAGCATGTTAAACGGTTGGATACATCCATGGCCACATGTCAGTAGAGGCCATGGATTACCAGAGGGACTCAAGGGTTGGACTGTTTTTGGGATCCAAGAGGGATTTTCCAACACATCATAAAGCGGGTAGGTGATGGTAGTAGCTATGTGATGGACTTAACGCTCAATGCACCCACATTTTCAGATCTCCATCATAGCCCTAGTTAGCAATAGTGTAAGGATGGTTTGACAAGGGAGCATACAGATTTCATGAGTTGTCTTGGCATATTGACAGTAAGTGGAGTCACAGGTTGACAAGCTTACTCTAGCAGGAGCTGGAAGGAGGCGGCGGCATCGGCAAGTTATCAGACAGGGCATGGTATGGAGAGAGTGCTCTCTTACTAACATATGGGACGCAGGGACTATTGAGGATAGGCGCAATAGTGTCATTTCCATTAGCATGCGGAGAGTCAAACTGCTCAGGTCTTTCAGAATAGATGGGGGGATGTAGCCCACATCATGGAGGGTGTACTAGCAGAGAAGTTGATATTTTCGCCCATGCAAGATACTGTATGTTATAGGGTGGTACGACAATTTGCAGTGGCACACGGGACTACACACAGTTATGTCATATGGTTCAGTGTTATGTAGAGGGATGCAATGTGATGCATACAGACCCAATGTTAGGCCATAGCATCCAGTGGCGTACGAGGCTATGGAGAGAGGAGCAGGGGCTTGCAAAGGAGCATGGAAATGCAGGGTGGTGTGTCGTAGTATGTTGGACTGCGTTGTTGAGTGGGAATGCCTCACATCGCATTGAGTACATGCGGGAGTGACAGGTACAGTGACACGGGCCAATACAAGATGGCATATCCATAGTCGAGGGTATCCAACGGTGTACAGGGGTAGGTCGCGATGTATAGTGGCATGTCCAAAAGTACTGGGATGATCAGTGGTATGCAGGGGTGTATAGTGCAGCACAACGAGGTCTTGGAGAGTTGCCTCCAGGGAGACCCTTGGACAGAAACATCAGGCATACCTTTGCGCGTAGTTCACCTAGGATCAATGGGAACACAAATGAGTGATACTTGATGGTATCCATGGGGACTCACACACCTGAACCTCTTCTACATCCCTCACGGGCGCAGTCGATTTTGTTGTCGACTTTCTACACTCTGGGCATGAGCAGCAGAGAACGAGGAGCTCACCCGAGATATTTGGGTGACAATCAGCACACTAGGGGGGAGACTTTCCAACAGTGGCATTGGGTTGTTGCATCAGTTGACAGCCACAAATTGGGGATAAGGTGATCATCTACAAGGGTGGCATATTGTTCATCACCAAGCCTACGTCTAGGGAAGTAGTCACGAGGGAGAAATGTGTCACTCTTTTCTCAGGGCATGTCAAGACCATGCATGAGCAGAGGATATCGGGTACACCTGAGGTAGTTTCCCAGTATGTGTCCAGGCTACAGACCTTATATTGGCACATTATTCAGAGGACATATGGTAGACCCAGGGGAGATGGTTGGCAGGGACAGCAGGGATCAACATACCCTGAGTCGATTACGAGTATTGGATACCCATCTTTTGGTTGCATTCAGGGGGTAGCTCTTTGGCACACATGGCTTCCAGTGATCATCGGTACTACACAGTAGCAAGCACAAGGCAAATTAGCATGCATCAAATTAGCCCACGATATATGGAGCCTATATAGTGATCACATGCAAGGACTAGAGACAAGGGCCAAAGGGATTCCATCAGTTGACAGGGCTATTCCACAACAGGTTTGGCTATGGGATAGAAGGATTCAGTTGATCGATAGATCACTCGTGACGAGCAAAGTCGTGGCAGAGAGTGATATAGTTTGCTCTTGGAATGACACATGGGGGTTCACAGAGGGTTTCATCATATGGGAAGGCAGAGATTCTCTATTGCTACACAGGTTCGGAATTAGATTTGGATGGGTAGGCCTTGGTGCCATGGAGATGCACAAGCAAGATGTGTCTCGCCTCTTTCAGTATTTTGCCATCGAGTTCCAGGACAGGAGTTTATTGATTGCGCACACTAGGGTGTATGACATAATCAGAGTAGTGCAGTGTCAGCATGGTGGCACCACTCTGGGACTAGCAGGGAACTGGGGCATCACCATTCTTCTAAACTCCATAACCTTTAGGGATGTGTCGGCTACTGCAAGGGGATATCATACAGATCCTCCATTGGGCTTTAGCTAGTCACTGATGGAGCAGGGGACTTTTGGTACTTTCACCGAGCAGGATAGTGAGTGGAGTGAGGGGAGCTTCATGTTGGAAAGGATCGACTAGGATCTTGGTATTGAATGATTCTTTCATATCAGGAAAGTGCAGAGGTCAGGCACGATCTAGTGGCACATCTGGGACCCTGGCACATTTTGCAGTGACAGTGGGGAGCAACAGTTAGATAGGACGTTTGCCCAGGCATTGCTTGAGGACATGCGATTTTTGGTGCATGGAGTAGCTTGCCGGATGAGGATGCCACCTGGGAAGGTGAGCACATTTTGGAGCACCCAGCTTTCAGATTGCTTGAGGGCAAGCAACAATTGGGAGAGGAGGATTGTCATGTCCCTTCTCAAATACATTTGTAACAAAGTGTTGCTACACAATTTTGCACAATTTTGGCTAAGGAAGGGAACCCATCATTTTCAACTTAGGGACATAGGAGGCAATTCGACTTTATTTGGTTGCTAATGGAATGTGGGGGCCACCCACATAGGAGTTTGAATTGGCCCATTCGAATAGATTGGAGGGAAAGTCAAATAGGTGGATGGAGGGACCCACATGAGGCTAGGGAGGCCCAAGGACTTATAAGTGTTGAAATTTCTAAGTCTACACGTTATAAATTTAATATGTATTCTTCTGGTTTATTTCTTCTACTTGTTAAATTCGAATAATTTATTTAAAACATATAAATAACGAAATAAATACAATACAGTCTCAACATCTACAGATCATCAAATGAAAGAAAACAAACACACAAGTGACACTGTTATTTTTGGACAAATGTCCCCGGAAAAACCCAATGCGGGAAAACCGGTGCAGACATTCTGAGGGTCTATTATTATGCAATATTTCCTTTAGTACAATTAGGTGCCAAACTGGCTCCCCCGACAGAGCAAAATAACTGGCAACAATACCTCTCTATTTGGAAACAGGTATTCAGAAAACCTGTCCCACGAAACCCTCTCCAACGATTCTAAAGCTCTGCACTGGCCCTTCTGGGCTCTGCGTCAACCCCAAACCCCTTTTCATCAACCCTTTGAGGCAATGCGCAACCTCTAGGACCCTTTGTGTCACTCTAGCTTCACTCTGTATGGATGACGCAGTCCCTCTAGCCCATGGCTTGCTCTGTCGCAGCTTCTGCTCTCTGCCTTTGCACTGGTCTCTTGGCACTATCTCTGCCTCTCTGTCTAGTACTCATTGCCCCTCCCTGTTGACCATTGATTCAACTTTGCTTAGCAACCCCGCTATAGCAAATCGAATGACTTGTCACTCTTGTGTGTTCTCCAACTAACCCTCAAGCTCCTCTTATACTTTTCTTGTTGGTTCTTCAACGACCGAGATTAAATCTCTAATCAATGACTATGATTAGATTTGGCTTGATCCATGACTTTTGGACCCTCCTAACCCAATTTAATATTAATACCCATTAATATTTTATTTTTCCTATGTTTAGACTTAGGAACTCCATTAAAAATATTAATTATTTTAATATCTCCCAAACCGGATACAATCTGTCCAAACCATTTATGGGTCCTGGAGATCTCATGTGCTTTAGCCTCTCAACCAATTTGAATGGCTAGAGTACATCTGATGCTACCCCAAATCAACATTCCCTCTTAGCTTGGACTGTGCTCTAGTAATACTACTCGCTAAGCATCACGCTGATTATCTGGCACTGGTACCTGTTCTGATGCTAGGCCTCCCTGCCCAACATCCTCTGCACTGCTGCATCTTGTACTGTTGCCCATGGCTCTGCCACTGTCACTGCTACATTCGTACGACAACTCCCTCTGCATTCGTGTTGCTGCTGGTCCATCCTCCCAACATTAGATCTGCACTACATCACCTCTCATCATGCTTCCCATAGCACTGCCACTGCTCACTGCTACACTGCAACTCAGTTATTGAGAAGTAATAGATCCACCCAGCTTCTGACATCCCTGTCAATCTAGAAACACTCCCGATGCTTAAGCTCCCTTTGCCGCTAAAAAGTACTCCCTCTACTGGCCTCTGCACTGCTGCAACAACTCCCTACATCTCGCACTGTTGCACACCTCTCCGTGCCACCCTGCACTGGTGCAACACTCTCTGTGCCTCTCGTATTATTCCAACCTGCTAGCCTTGCGCTTGCTCAGGGACTCCTGCACTGTAGCACTCTCTGTCGCCCCATCCGCATCCGTTTCAAACGACATCCGCCAATCCTGCTACTCTCTCTTAGGGGCTCTCATAGCAAGGATCTAATCCAAGAGTGTGGGTACCTCAAGGATCCTGCACCTCATTGCATGTAGTCCTCCTGACTACAGCTCAATGTCAACCCACCTCTTCTCTAGAGGTACATGAGCACTCATGGCACAATTGTTATCCTCCTCGACTTCTTTCTCTGCCTTCGTTGGCGCTGCCTTAAAAGCAGACGCCTCTCCCTTGTTCTTCTTCCTTGGACACTGGTTCGCATAATGACCCAGTTCCCCACAGTGGAAGCACTTGACCTTGGAGAGGTCCTTCTTCTTCCTCTTCTCCTGCTTTCCCGCAGATGCCAGAGCTGCATCCTCTTCCTCTTCCTTCTTCATCCAGACTCCTTTGCTTCTACTTCCCGCCTTGCTCAACCGCCTGATCTCCTCTTGACGAAGAGTCGCCCATAATTCTTCCCAATCTAGAAGATCTGCCCTACCCAGTATGCTCTAGACAAATGTCTCCCACTCCTCGGAGACTGCGTTAAGTGCAGTCCTTACCATCATCTCCTCATCCGGCATGGCCCCTATAGAAGTTAGTTGGTCCCAAATCTCTTTCAATCGACCAAGGAATAGATCTATTTACTCCCCCTTCTGAAGCTGGTATGACCACCTAATTCTCAAGTAACATCTTCCTCTGCACGGAAGTATGCTAAAACAACGTCTTCAAGGTGCCCCACATTTCCTTTGTCGTCTCCCTCTCGGCAATATGTTGGATCACATGATCCTTGACCCCATCAAGGATGATGCATTTTGCCTTCGCCATTGCCTCCTAGTACTTCTCATTAGTTGTTGGGTCAATTGGGATACCCATTGTTCTCAAGGCGAAGCCCTTCATGCGATATCTATCTAGAATGGACAAGATCCTGGAATTCCAGACCACAAAGTTGGACGCCCCGTCCAACCTGTTTTGATCCCTCGGTCCATTCACGACCATCTCTCTGCTCTTCTATCGACTCCTCCGAGTCTCTCTACTTCCCGCCTGGAAGTTCTCTGCTAGACTCCCTCTGAGTCTCAATTTCCCTTCTGGAAATCCTCCTGCCAATCGTCAAGTTGCACCTCTCCAATCTTTTGTGCACTTGCAACACTGATCTGGATTCCTTGGCTAGAAATCTGCCTTGGTAGCAACTTCCTCTACCTTGGATTTTCCCCGTTAGGTATTGTTCTGACCACAGTACCCCACAAGCTTCGCTCACGCAAACTACCCAGAGCTTCCCATGCCCCAGCAACTGAAGGACTGAGCTTCTACGCTCTGCACAATCCCGACACTGACAAAACAGTGCCCTCAACCATGTCAACCCTCCTAGTCTCTATGTGGCTCTGTGTGAGCCTCTCTTTGCTCTCCTCAGCTTCTGCGTTGGCCTCTCTCTGGCCCAAACTGATGACGCAGTCTTTCTATGTCAACCCTTCTTCTGTCGTTTCTGCAAGGATCAACATGTGTCACTCGAGACAGTTGATGCTACTGCAATTGCTTTTCTTAGGTGATGTCTTAAGCTCTCTTGTGATTTGCAACCACGCTCTGATACCATGTTGAAATTTCTAAGTCTACCCATTAGAAACTTAATTTTTATTCTTCTGGTATATCTCTTCTACTTTTTAAATTCGAACAAATTATTTAAACCATATAAATAACGAAATAAACACATTACAGTATCAACCTCTATAGATCATCAGCTGAAAGAAAACAAACACACAAGTGACACCATTCTTTTTGAACAAATGTCCCCGAAAAAACCCAATGTGGGAAAACTGGTGAACCTATTCTAAGGGTTTATTATTATGCAGTATTTCATTGAGTATAACTGGGTGTCAAATTGGCTCCCCCAACAAAGAAAAATAACTGGCAACAATACCACTCTATTCGGAAACAGGTATTCAAAAAACGTGTCCCACGAAACCCTCTCCAGCGACTCTAAAGCTCTGCACTGGCCCTTCTGGCCTCTACGTCAGCCCCAAACCCCTTTGCATCAGCCCTTTGAGACACTGCGCAGCCTCTGAGACCCTCTACGTCACTCCAGCTGCTCTCTGTGTGGATGATGTAATCCCTCTGGCCTCTGCGATGTCTCTGTTGGGCTCTGCATGGCCTGCTCTAGCTGTTGCTTCTCTCTCTTTGCCTCTCTGTTGGTCTCTTGGCACTGTCTCTGCCTCTCTGTCTAGTACTCATTGCCCTTCGCTGCTGATCACTAATTCGACTTTGCTTAGCAACCCCGCTCTAGCAAATCGAATGACTAATCACTTTGGTGTGTTCTCCCACTGACTCTCAAGCCTCCTCTTATAATTTTCTTGTTGGTCCTTCAACGACCGATATTAAATCTCTAATCAAACGGCTAAGATTAGATTTGGCTTGATCCATGAATTTTGGAACCTTCTAACCCAGTTTTATATTAATACCCATTAATATTTTATTTTTCCTAAGTTTAGACTTAGGAACTCCATTAAAAATATTAATTATTTTAATATCTCCCAAACCGGGTATAATCTGTCCAAACCATTTATGGGTCTTGGAGATCTCATGTGCTTTAGTCTCTCCACCAATTTTCATGGCTAGAGCACATTCAATGCTACCCCAAATCAACAATGAGGTATCACCTCTCATTTTGGAGATCATTCTTACACCTTGCAATCAAAATTATTTGACTCTTCGCTCTGTTGTATCGCTGAGTCAACCAATTGTTTAGCCACAAATCTCTCAAGCGGGATATTCAACCTCCACTTCGAAAGACCATCCGTGCCCGCCCTAGAGAGGCAGTTCCATAAGTAGTTCAGAGTTCCGGGAATGTGTTACAATACTACCATTTAGCCACAACAAGGAGTGCATATTTCTAGGTAGCTGGAGATTACGCAGGGGGAGTTTGGAGCTATCAATGATCAAGCATTTTCTAAGAGAGTTAGAGGATTGGGAGAGCAGCAAAGGGTCAGCCTTTCTTGTGAGTTTGGGAGACAGTAGAGCCAGCGTCCCAGCAGTACGAATTACTGGGCTTGGGAACAACACAGAGGGTCAGTCTAGCAATTTCGTGGAGCTAAGAAGCAAGTGCCATAGGCTGGAAGCCCATCTGGGAAGTCAGGGTTTTGATAGCAGAGCTCTTCCCAACACTTTGGGTCCATTTCCGGAAGGATTTCCAGGAAAATTCCATCAGGCCAAGTTTTGGAGTTGCTCACACTAGTCTCCAAGGGGGTCGAATTTCAGAAGTCTAAACTAGCCCAATTCCTTTCTGGGTTTTGGGCAAGGATCACACCCCTAGTTTTATAGAATTTTCTGGGAAGATCTAAAGGGTCAAACAATGGTCTCAACTGAGCCAATAGCTAGAAGAGCTAAGGGGAATTTGGGCCAAAATTTCGAGGTCAACATTTGGCCAATTCCTTTGTGGGTTTTGCTGGGTTTAGGCCAAGGAGCAATGAGCTGAAATCTCATAAATTTCTGAGCAAGGGAGGCAGTGATTCCATCCCTTTGAAATTAGCAGACATAATAGTTTACTTGGGCAGCACAGTTCAGTTTGGTGCTGCAGTTGTAGCCACCTCCAATTCAGCATTTTCTCACCTGGGTTTTATCATGCATGTCCATTGAGACAAGCTCAGGTGCACCATTCTATTTTACTATTGTATTTGCTCCTGAAGAAGTAATAAAATGGCTCAGCAGTTCTATATTTCCAGTGTTTCCATGGGTGCTTAATGTATATTTCTTTTTTCTGATCGATGGATTGTTTGCATGCTTTGTATATCACTTATATTCCTGTTTAGGAACATTACATATATCCATCATTTCTCTTGTTGTTTCATTGGGATGGAAATTGCACTAGATGGTTGTGAAGACTGTGTTACGCCATGGTATGATTGAGGAAGAGGTTTACATAAAGCAACTTCAAGGCTTTGAGGTATTTGGAAAGGAATCTCATGTTTGCATGTTGAAGAAGGCCTTGTATCGACTCAAGCAAGCTCCAAGATCTTGGTATGCTCATATTGACAGCTTTCTGACTAGAATGCACCTGTGATCTTATTATTATATGTCGATGACTTGTTTTTGACAGGTGTCGAGCCTCTTATCATTCAGCACGAGAAGAAGTTGGCTTATGAGTTCAAAATGAAGGATCTTGGGTTGATGAACTATTACATGGGATTAGAAGTATGGCAGAAACCAAGTGAAGTCTTCCTTGGTCAAGGAAAGTATGTGTTAGAAATCCTTCAAAGATTTGGTATGATGGATTACAAATCCATGGCGACTCCCATGCTGACTAACTTGAAAAAGTTAAGAGGCTCTGACTCCAATTGGTAGATCCATCAATGTACCGACCACTAACTGGTTCATTGATATATTTGGTTAACACCAGCTCGGAAATATGCTTTGCTATGAACACATTAAGCCAGTTCCAAGACCAAGACATGAGTATTGAATTCCAACAAAGCACATTTTGAGATATTTTGTGGTACAATGAATTATGGCTTGAGATTTGTTGCAAACAAGGATGTATAACTTTAGGGATACACGGATGTTGATTGGGCAGGAAGTGTTGACGATAGGAAGAGTACCACAAGAGTATGCTTTGGTTTGGGAACCGCTATGATATCGTGGATGAACAGGAAGCAGAGGTCAATTGCACTTAATCTTGATTTTTGGTAGCATCAGATATGCTCTAAGCCTCAAAATTTACAGGGAGGCTAGCACACATGTATTACAAAATACCCAGAAATGGTTTTGGGAAATTCCACGCGAAGGCAGTTTTATTAAAGTAATTAATTATTTGTAATGGATGCTTAAGTCTAAACTTAACACATTAAAATAATTAAAGGGTATTAATTAAACTGGGGGTGAAACTTCTAGAAGAAAATGAGGATCAAGCCAAAATGATCTGATCCATTGATTAGAATCTAATCTGGGTCGTTGATTGACCAACGAGAGGATTATAAGAAAGGCTTGATGGGCATTTGGAAAACACGTAGAGTGGGATCAAGAGATCAGTTTCTCAAGAGAGCAGTGCAGCAGTTGTCGGAGAGATCATCGACGAGATACTTGCAGTGAGGGGCATGGATAATTTTCTGGAGGAAGTTTTCCTAATCCAGAGAGTGCAAGGCAGTGAGGACAGAGAGTAGTCAAGAGAGGTAGCGTTGCGCCACACAAAGGCAGTGTAGAGCTACGTTGTGGCAGCACAAAGTTTCAGAGGCAGTATGTCTTTTTGTTGGGAAACAGTCAAGATCTAGAGCCAGAGCGTGAGACTGGGAGGCCAAAGGGCCGAAGTTTCCAGCGAGCAGAAGATCGAGAGGATGTGCAGCTCAGTCCCAGCAACAGTGACGCAGTACTACGCAGAGGCTCATCTCCAGCGTAAATCAGTGTCGGATATCCCAGTGACAAGTTGAGATCTTCTTACTCTATTTTTGTCCCGTTAAATCTCTGTATATGATTGCCAACTTGGGCATTTGAAGAATTGTACTAAAAAATTACTGCATTATAATACAAACCCTTAGCTATTGCACCGGTTTTCCCACATGGGTTTTTCCGGGGACATTCCCACATGGGTTTTTCCGGGGACATTTGTCCAAAAACAACAGTGTCACTTATGTGTGCTATTTCTTTCTTGCTCAATTCTTGTTTCCGCATATAATTTAAGTTGTGAAGGTTGTAGTTGTATTCATTTCCATGTTTGCCTTATAATACTATAAATAACTTGATTCAGTTGGAGAAATATTATCAGTTCCTGCAATAGTGATTCGGCGATTCCGAATTTTCACATGGTATCAGAGCACAGATTGTGTGTAGGAGAGCTCAAACCATAAAGGAAGAGGGAATTCAAAATTACTGCAAAGGCAGCAATTCGAAAACCTTGAGGCAGCACAGTCCTTAGGCCAACAGGTCGAAGTTTTGAGGAGAAATCAATTTCTCTGAGTGAGTCAACAGAGAAAATCGATCTCCAGATCTAAGGTTTCCAGAGGGAAAAGGGGATAACATATTTTTCCTTGCAAAGCAGATCTTCAGCTGGGACGCAAATATTTAGCAGTTGTTGCTAGGAGAATAGTGACAGTGGGAGAGAAGAGCACATACTGTGGGAATTTCTTCCTAAGAGGACTTCCAGCCAAGAAGCTTGAATTTTTCTAGGAGAACAATAGTTGTGTGCGAGACTTCTCACTCCAGAAGGGAGTGCGAATAGTCGAGCAACAATTGCGCAGAGAAGAAGAGGGAGCAATTCGACATTTTTGTAGAGATGGCTATAGACGGGCAGGATTCATGGAAGAGTAGCAGATTAGATCAAATTCCTACATATTTCTCACATGGATCAGTATTGTTGCGACAAGAGCCCAACAGAATCAGTAGTAGTTGGATCAGAGTGTCAGTAGACGCAACTAGTCATTCAAATGACAATTGTGTAGCTAGTTGCAGAACTAGTTGTAGTGACACAAGCAGTGTGAACTACCCAGTTGCAGTATGCAGGTGCAATTCAAGCCAGGAGATTCCCAGCACAGAGCTTCGCAGTCCAGTTTCCTATATAGGAGGACTGTGTGACTTGCCAGGAGGGAGTAGAGAGATTTTCCATAGGGAGATCGAGACTCAAAGGCAGTGTAGTTTCAAAGGGAGCAGTCCTAGAAGCTAGTACTTATGTATCTAGGGAGATCAAATTCATTATTGCAATAGTTGTAGCAGCGATGCAGAAGCATAAGCAAAGCCGTAGCAACCGCAATTTGAGTAGATCATACTTTGCCATGATCACTGAGATACCTCCGAGAGTGAGGTGGGGTGACTTGGTTTCATAGCCTTAGAAAGCTATAGGATGGGCAGGATCCTTGAGGAGTCCACCTCTTGCATCAAGACCTTGGTACGAGAGCCCATAGTCTGCAGTAGCAAGATGGACTAGTATCAGGTGGTGCAGTCAGGTGCCAGAGTGACAAATACAGTGGCTAGCAGCGGTCAGATACTGAGCAACGCAGTGCAGAGTTGGCAGCAATGCAGTTGGCACAGTGCAGAGTAAGCAGCAACGCAAAGGCTTCAAAGGATCAGTGCAGAGACTAGCAGCAGTCAAAACTCCAATAACAAATGCATCATGTTGAACACTTGTTCAGTATTTTGGATGTTTTTCCATTACAGTTGTTGCAGAAGTCGGCAACAACAGTTGGAGCAGAGTTGCAATTGGTAGCAACATGCTGAGTCAGCAACAGAACGGATGCCACATTTGCGCAGTAGTTGGTGGGCAGTGATGTTAGACATCAGTAGCGCAAAGGGAGATGTTACAAAGTCACGGTGATGCTTCAGCCAGTTGCATTACTAGAGCACGTTCCTCGCTAAGAGGGAATGTGGATTTCTGACAGCATCGAATGTGCTCTAAGCCTCAAAATTTGCAGGGATGCTAGGACACATGTATTCCAGAATACCTAGAAATCGTTTTGGGAAATTCCACCCGGAGACAGTTTTATTAAAATAATTAATTATTTTCAATGGACGCCTAAGTCTAAACTTAGGGAATTAAAATAATTAAAGGGTATTATTTAAAGTGGAGGTGAAACTTCTAGAAGAAGACGAGCATCAACCCAAAATGAACTAAGCCATTGATTAGAATCTAATCTCGGTCGTTGATTGACCAACGAGATGATTATAAGAAATGGCTTGATGGGCATTTAGAAAACACATTGAGTGGGATCCAGAGATCGATTTCTCAAGAGAGAAGCGCATCAATTGTCAGAGAGATCATCAAGGAGATTCTTGCAGTGAGGGGCAGGGATATTTTTCTGGAGGAAGTTTTCCTGATCCAGATAGTGCAAAGCAAAGAGGGCAGAGAGTAGTCCAGAGAGGCAGCGTTGGGCCACGCAGAGGCAGTGTAGAGCTATATTGTGGCAGCGCAGAGCTTCAAAGGAATTCTATATTTCTGCGAGGCAACAGTCGAGATCTAGTGTCAAAGCGGAGGTGTAAGACCGGGAGGCCAAAGGGTCTAAGTTTTTAGTGAGAAGAGGATCGAGAGGAGATGCAGCGCAGTCCCAACAACAGTGACACAGTATTGCGGAGAGACAGCGCAAAGGCTCATCTCCAACGCAGGGCAATGCCGGATATCCTAGTGACAAGGTGAGATCATCTCAGTATCTTTTTGTCCAATTAGATCTTTGTATAGGATTTCCAGTTTGGGCATCCGAAGAATTGTACTAAAAAATTACTTCGTAATAATACAAGCCCTCAGTTGTTGCACCAGTTTTCCCACATTGGGTTTTTCCGGGGATATTTGTCCAAAAAAAACGGTGTCACTTGTGTGTGCTATTTCTTTCTCGCTCAGTTCTTGTTTCCCCGTATTATTTAAGTTGTGAAGGCTGCAGTTGTATTTATTTCGATGTTTACCATATAATACTGTGAATAACTTGATTCAGTAGGAGAAATATAATCATTTGTTGCAGTAGTGATCCGATGATTTCGAATTTTCACACTCAACACTGCTGAAGTAAAGTACATTACAACCAATGAGGATTGTACAGAAGTCGTATGGCTCTAGGATATATTTGTAGGATTGTTCGACCAAGAGTTGGAATCAAGAGTTATACACTACGATAATATAAGTTGTGTGAATCTTAAAAAAAAGTCCAATGTTCCATGACAGGTCGAAGCACATTGATATTAAGTACCACTATATCGATGACATGATGCAAAGGAGAACAATAAAGCTCGAGTACATCTCCATCGATGAGCAAACAGTTAATGCTCTGACGAAGTCTGTGACTGAGAGACAAGTTTGTGTACTTCAGAGACAAGTTGGGGCTCGTGAAAATTGTTACCCACCATTTTGTGTGTGATATCCCTAGGAGAAATTCTTTTCTCCAAGATGGTCCTCAGCCAGCATCAAGCAGCCCCTTACAACGACCCACTAGCTCATTTGTGCCATTTCTCACCACCTAAGCCAGCCATGTGGTCCCTCACCCATCTCCCATGATCGTATGTTTGAAGGTGGGCCTCTCAAACCTAAAGGTATGCCTTGTCATTTCATAATTGAGCATTGTAGTTTGCCTATCATGAACACTTCTACGCATGGATTAATGGGGGGATTCGGCAGAGAGAATGGGTTAGGTTTGTGCCCTTGTCCCCTAGACCCCTTTTGGATATTAACCTTGAATTCTAGTCCCATGGGATCTCTTTTACTGACCATTTAGCTTTAGGAATAGTATTTCATGGGAAACCCCGATTTTGGTTGTGTGGTCCAGCGCCCTTATCTGCTTATATTACCCTCTTTCCACTCATCACTACCCTATTCATCATTTCTCCCACCAAGGTCCACATTCCTCCAGTGGGGCCACATAGGGTTGGCTAGCCCCTTCCCCTCGCCCGCACCTTGGGTCAGGCCTAGAATGAAGCCCCGGAGATTCATACAGCTAAAAAGAAAGAAGCACATTTGGCCACATTCAACAGGAAAATGCACCACAAAATGCAAAAGATGGTCAAGATAAACACATTTAGCACATGGGAAAAATCCAATACATGAGCTCTACCCCATCATCATGGTCATCACCCTGGTTCCCACAGGTTCTATGAGCCTCCTTCATCATATAAGAACCCATGATTTTTCCAAACCATGGTCGGCAATGAATCGCCCTACCTTAAAAGCGGGCATTCATTGCTATATCGTATGCATTATGCTCTTACCCCTTGAGCCCCAAGCAATTAATCAAAGAAAACTATAAAAAGGCAAAAGGCATATAAAGAAGGCTAGAAAAATCAAGGTTGAGGCACCTCCTATACCACAACTGCTCCCCCTATACATTATAAACCCAAGTGTTGGCTTTCCTTTTAGTAGCTACCCTTGTACACCAGCTTGTGGCCCAGGGTTGTCCCTTCTCATCCCCTACTTCATTCACCTATCTATCACATGGCACCACCTCTTAAATAATGTACTTTGAACATATTATCCCCTTTAGAAGTAGAAACCACCTAATACGATACTTGGTTAACCCCATTTGGAGTTTAGGAGACATTGGCACATCCCAAAGCCCATTATGGAAGGGCGGGCCACTATGAAGTCTCCACTTGTGGTCCATGATTGGTAAGCTCATTTACTCAATTTCCCTGATGACTTGTTTTACTGGAAGGCTAAGCGACGCATTGGATCTTTTGCAGCATTGCAGATGGTCTCCATCTTGGGTTTGGTCTCCCTATACAAGGTCCTAATCCTCCAGAGGGCTACATTGGCACATATACGGTGTGCGTTGAGAACCATGGGCCTCCACAACAGTATACAACACTCCATGGATCCCCGACGATGGTCTGAGATGCTCGAGATACTCCCATTGGACGAGGAAGATGCACATGGGTCAGTGATGCCTACCCAGCCCCACAGATGTACCATGCACTTAACTACTAACCCAAGACTTGCAGGATGATGTGGCATCCCCTACACCATCATCAGAGCCCTTACAGATGATTTATAGGCATCTTCGACTAAATTGGAGAACCATGAGGTTATTATTGTGCAACCACACCCATTGGGAGCACCATAGGTTTATTGTTTGGCGAACAAGGGGCCAACCCCTTGTCCATCCTTTTGAGGGTCCTACTCTTCATTATGGCACCCATGGACCTCATTAAGCCTCTTAGAAGGCCCTACGACATGCATAGATTATTATTTGACCTCTTGATAATCTTATTCTTTCATTTGTGAGCTAGTTTGGTTGGCTTGTCACCAAAAATTAGATTATTAGTACATTATTTTATTTTTGGGGCTTATGTAGGCCAAGGAGACTAATTTGAACTCCTCATTAGTGTATAAATACAAGTGAGATGAGTTCATTTTCTCATCATCTCTTTGGATTTGATCTATTCTCCTTCTTGAGAATTTCACACTTTTTCTTAGAGGATGAATTGGGGTTTTATGGATAAATTTTGATGTGTGGATTTGGTTTATCTTATCTTGGAGCTTCTCTATTGTCAAATTGTGGATGGATGGATATACTTTATTACATGTAAGTACATTATTTTAATGTTATTCTTGCTTTATTTTGTCATATACATTGCATTGGGATTTTTGCTATTTTTAGGGCTAACTGTTACATGCATTTACGACTTAAATTGTGAAAATATGTCTCTATATAGCATCTCTTAATGTATGGGTCATGTAATTTGAATGAAATATCATAGAGGTAATTCTATCAACGAATTAATCTTGATAAGACATCACCTTTTACAGATCGAAGTATAAAAGTTGTGAGATTGCTTCTCTTTGACCTAGAAGGCTAGCAAAGTGGTCTTGAAGCCTCCTTGACTAAGAACCAAAGGTTCTCATTCATATTTATCATAGACTCAATTCTCCCAACACTAAAGCATTAATCTACCAAGAGGTGGTCACCTAAAATCAATTCTTTTTCATATTTTTCTAAGTCTAGCCAAGTTGGGCCATCTAAGTCATCATTTTCCTGACAAAATAGCCCTTCAAAAAGTTTGATCTCCTAGATTCTCCTAGATTGATCCAAGCCCTAGCTCTAAGATCAAACTCTTCCCTAGTATCGCTAAGGCTAGTGCCTCATACGATCAATTCAACACCTTTGATTGAATATTATTTCCTTGATTCTTCCCCCCACATTGTCTAGGTTAAGAACATCATTGGTTGCTAAACTCTTACCTCCTAACCTAGGTTGGGTCCACTCGGTCCCATTTGGTTTTGTTTCTTTGAAAACACAATTCTTCAAAAACCATTCGGGATACCAATTTCAATAAGGATTTTAGGGATTGTGAAGCTCTTTCACAAGTCATATCCCCTAAAGCTAACCCTCAGATCTCCAGTTCCTTTCGTAGAAGTCATTGTACCTTGCTTAAAAAGCAAACAAGCTCTATCCTTCAACCTCTTCTGGAAAGGGATCATTTGGGTCACTCCACATCCACTCATTAATTTATCCTTCATTGGTGACACCATAATATACCGGGTCTCCTCCCATCGGTGAATGTCTGTAAATAGTGGGGAGCCTTAACTGAGGTGGCAGTGGGATAAGTCTCCATTTGTTGCCCTTGGTATAGCATTTGCCCTAGGAATCCCCTTTAGGTCCCCTGCTAGTTTGACCGGTAAGACAAATTACCCCTCTCGTTGACACTGAGCGTTCATATGTTTGCTGCAAAAATCGACATGCTCCCAAAAGGGAGAATGGGTCCAAGAGACCTACAGGGCTCAATAGGCAATGTTGGGTGTCTCTTGGAGGACCCTGATCACACACCAGGAATGGTGGAGTGAGGTCTTGGACCCTGATCACACACCAGGCATGGTGGAGTGAGGTCCTTCAACATCTAGACCCTGATCACACACTAGAAAGGGTGGAGTGAGGTCCTGGACCTTGACCATACATCGAGTAGGGTGGAGTGAAGTCCTGGACCTTGACCATACATCGAGTAGGGTGGAGTGAGGTCCTTTCAAAATCTAGACCCAATCACCAACCAGGAAGGGGTTAAGTGAGGTCTTGGCCTAGAGTGCTCACCAAGAAAGGTGAGTGAGCGGTTACTAGTTAAGGGTGTCTTCACTTTGGCCTAGGTAGAGGCCATGAGATTCGATGAGCAATCACTCTTGAAGAGTGAGTCCTAATATGCTGATGACATTGCCATGTGTTTGGTACCGCCCCAGATATGGCCATTAGCATTTGTTGATGATAGATGATGATGTTGATAATGATGGATAACCTTTTCTTTAGAGAAATTTTTTCAATTTGAGAACACTTAAGGTAGTTAAGAGGTAGTGTTGAATTTGTAACTATGGTCAATCTTCATAATGTACATTTGGTCACTTGACATAATTGTATTTATCATTATAAAGAATATTTATAAATGCTTGAGTCAAAGGACAATTTATTTTGTGTCAAAGTCCCATTGTGACTTTTTAAAGGTAAAAATTTAAATTTTTTTAATTTTTGCTCCAAAGGTGACAAGTCGATTTCCCTCCAAGTCAAGTCGACCCTGACCAAGGTACATGTCCATTCTCTCAAGATAGACTACTATAAAAAGACAACTCGACCTCCTTCGTTTGGACATTACTACCATATAAAGGTAGCTCAACCTCCTCCATTTAGACATTCGCATTCTTTCACACAAGACCGGTTTTGGCAAGCAAGCAAAGGACAAGAATCACGAAGTAGGACGAAGGAGGCCAAGATTTCTCTCATCTCTCTCTCTAGCAACTCACACATGTGGATTGATCCCTCTCTCTGTGGTTCGCATTTTTCTGGGGCAATTGTTGCAGGGGGCATAATTTCTAGTTAGCTAGGGCAACTATTACAAGGCCAAAATTCTAGGGCAACAAGCAATTGCAGGAAGTCTGAAATTCTTGGTCAGACAGGCAAAGCTAAGTACAAGATCAGATTGGGTGACTTGACTTGGAGGAGAAGACCAGGTTTGACCATAGACCTATGTTGATTTGCGGTAGCATCGGATGTGCTCTAGGCCTCAAATTTTGCAAGAAGGTTTGGGCACATGTATTCTAAAGAACCTAGAAAGTGTTTTGGGAAATTCCACCCAAAGACAATTTTATTAACATAATTAATCTTTTTTAATGGGACCCTAAGTCTAAACTTAGGAAATTAAAAATATTAATGGGTATTAATATAATTGTGGGTGTAAAGTCTAGAAGAAGACAAAGATCAAGCCAAAATGATCTAAGCCTTTGATTAGGAGTTAATCTAGGTCGTTGGTTGTCCAACAGAAAGATATAAGAACAGGCTTGAGAATCATTTGGAAAATACACCAAGAGATCAAGAGATCGGATTTCTAAAGTGAGAAGTTCTCAAGAGGAAACTCTAATCGAGTAGATTTCTTCCAGTTGAGGGGCAGGGATAGCATCTGGAGAGAGATTTTCTCAGTCAGAGAATCATCAGCGAAGAGAGGCAGAGACTGATCCAGCAACCCAGACGCAGACGATGACGCAAGGCCACAAAGGGCCACACAGAGGCAGCACAGAGGATGAGAGATAGTCTGAGGTTTTGTTGGGCAGAGTCAGTTTCAAAAGCCGGGTGCCGGGGTGTGAGACTGGGAGGCTGAGAGCAGAGACTCTGGGTAGCAAATCGATTAGCAGACTGGGTGACACAAGGACTACGTGAGGACTGCGTAGAGGAGCGTAGGACCTAACAGAGGCACTTCATTCAGTAACTGGATCAGCCAAGATTTTCTCAGTGATTGTGTGAGGTAATCTCACAAAGCCTTCTGCCAGTATTTCTCTCTAACTGAATAACCTGAGAGGTATTCATCAATGTATTTAGAATTTTCTACTGCTTTATAATAATAAACCCTCAAATCTGTTGCACCGATTTTTCCGCATTGGGTTTTTCCGGGGGCATTTGTCCAAAAATAACGGTGTCATTTGTGTTGTATTTTCTTTCTTGCTAGTCTCTTGTTTTTTCATAATATTTAATTAAGTGAAGGCTACAATGTATGTATTATGATATTTGTCGTAGGAAACTGCAAGTAATTTGTCTAAAGGAATTTAACAAATAGAAGTAATATCATCAGTTGTTGCAGTAGGGGTTCCTGTTGAGGAATTTTCACAATCTAGATGTGTCTTCATTGAACAAGAAGAATTTCCCTATTGAAAAAGCTTGTTGGGTTTTTCCCTTTTATGGGTTTTCCTAGGGTAAATCCTGTCTTCTTTTGCATGTTGTGATCTCTACTATTCCACCATTCTTTATGGTTGAATTTCGGAAGTACAATTGTTGAAAGATATGGTGGAATAATTCAAAAGAAGATACGCATCAAAAGTAATTATCAGTTTGATCAAAAATATTGTGCTAACCCTAATTGTAATAAGAAAATAAACAATGAAAACCAATCAATCTTGAAATTATTGAAAAGCATACGGAAAATATGAATATTAACGGTTTTGGAAATCCCCCTTTATTACGTTTTTGAAAGTAGAGCTAATGAATGCACAAGTCCATAGTCTCGCAATCCCTTGGGCATAGCGAAACTAATGTAAGGGTGTGTGTCCAACATATATAGGGTTGTTATAATCAAAAGTGATTACCATAGAACAAGTAAACCACTTATATCGCCAACATTTCGAATCGCAAACCATATCCATCATCAGTGCAAATTGTCATTATGAGAAGAGAGCAACCTGGCACTAAATATACAAAGAACAAAGAACCTTAAGAAACTTAAACGCCAACTATCGAAGAATTCCATAGGAAACTACAATGCCAACTACAAGAGAATTATATATCTACCACAGGTGGCTACAATAAACAAGAAATAAGAAATAAACCAAAAGAATAATATTAATATATTAGTACTATTATATAAAGAGCAATACTTTTATAACAACATTATAACAAAATTGTTAATGCTATTATTATATTATCTTTTATACTTTAGGTTTTATTTTTCTTCAAGTTTATAAAGTTGTTTGCTAATGTTATTATTATATTATCTTTTATACTTTAGGTCTTAATTTAGGTCTTATTTTTCTTCTTTAAGTTAATAGCTTGTTTAATATTTAACTATTCTTTTGGTTAAATTTTTATTTATTTTCTCTTGTAGCTGACTATGGTTGATTATATAATTCTCCAATAGCCCACATCGTAGATTTCTAGGCTTCTCTACTCTTTGTATATTTATTGAAAGGCTGCCCTCTTCTCATATTAACTATTTGTCCTTATTAAGGATATGGTTTGTGATCTAAAACAATGACAATATAAACATGACATATGAATTTTTCGAGCAATTCTAATAACTATTCCCACCATCGAAATTTGAAAACACTCAACCACTTATTTTTTTGGATTCATGAAACAATAGACCATATTTATGAGAAATAGACTAGGACATCTCATATTCTATTTAAGAGCCTCCTCCAAATGGGTTAAAAATATTTTAAAATAAGGGGCTCCAGATATATTAATCATAAAGGTAGGGTGGTCACAACTATTATTATGATATTGGGTCATCCATTATCCTTTTTTTTTTGCAAAGGCTACAGCGGGTCCTTCTATTCATTTAAGAAAATAAAAAAAGAGACATAATATACAATAAAGACCAAGGAGGTGTGGCCCACCAATATGACAAGCCCACCACAGCCTATGATCCCGAGACGTCATCTCACACAACGGGCCGAGGGCCCGCAAAAAAAAAAAGAACAGTCCTCCAATGACCGTGCGATCCTTCGCCATAGATCAAGCGGTCTAGAATCAATTCGAATGGCTAACATGCACACACTTTAACCTTCAATTCGGACCCGATGAGCCCAATGGACCATATTTAATAAGCATTTCGGGTCCATCTGGGGCACTAACCTCCAATCACTTTACCCACCCGAAATCCACCATTTGTGCACGATCTCGATGAGGTCGTGCAACTAGTACGAAACTTAACCTTTGATTCGAACCCGAAGCTGGATTAGTATCCCGCCTAAACAATTTTGGGTCCAGTTTCTTCGTTATCTTTCTTACTGTTCTCCACGCGAAATGCATGGGATTGTTGTGGTTTCGTCGACCTACTTCCCTTTTATCTGCAACCATGTCCCAATGAATCAGGGTCCATATTCTAATTTTGCTGTAATTAGGGTCCCTAAGTGTATCTTTTGCCCATCTAATCCTATTTGTATTCTCCGGCCTGAGTACCATTAATATAAACAGTTCCAGGAGCAATTTCCCGCCTGAAGGCCAAATGTAGACTTTAGAGGGATACCTAACCTCCTACTCGTGCTTTTCCATATACTGCTTTCCCCTGTGGACCAAAATTTCTGTCTCCCACAGTCCTCATCCTACTTATTCTCCTTGCTCTTATAGAGCTCTCTGTCTAAGGTCGCCTGTCTGGAACATTCTTCCCTCAAATGTCCTTGGGGACTTCCTATCCAATCATATCTAATATTGGTGTTTGAACAGAGCAAACCTTCCTTTGCCAAAATATCCGCTAATCTGTTGGCTGCTCTACGCACATGGATAAAACTAAGTGTTCTCATGTTTTGTAGGTGGGATTGAATACGTTGATAAACTTGCAGAAACCTCCAGTGTCTCAACACTTTGTCTGGTGTTGATCCATTACCAATTTTCTTGACTAAATTAATTATCAATTTGGAATCAGCTTCAATTATGATGTTATGTGGATTTCAATGCCTTAGGATTTCTAGGCAATGTTCCATGGCCATGAGCTCTGCCATATTATTGGTGGCCTTCCCCAAATGACAGTGAAAGATGGTTTTTATGAAACCTCTTTCATCTCTTATGACTCCCCCATACCCAGCCATAAAAGGGTTTCCTTTTGAGGCTCCATCTATATTGCATTTCATAAAACCCTGAGGTGGAGGTTGCCAAAATTCCTTATCAGTTGTTATATGACTTACTGTCTTGTTTGTGCCCTTGGGGGAAAGCCCCTGCAGTCCCAAATTTAGAAGTATTTGCTCACCCTGATCTTGAGGTTGGTTATCAGGGAGGTTTTTAAAAAGGGTTCCTATAGTCTCTCTGAGCTGTCTTATGATCTGACTCATGATGCTCTGTGGTGACCCAATTTTGTTCTTGAAGATTCTATTGTTGCATTCTTTCCAGACATCCCAGATTATAAAGCCTGGAACCAAAGCCCACGCCTTGTTGATTATTTCATTTGTTGAGAAATTGTTGAGAAATTTTTCCTCCAATTCCTCAAAGTACTAGTAATGTTGTCAATGTCCTTGTTTGTTTGTCTAAAGATTGAAGCCACCCAATTCCATAAGGTGGATGTGAATGGGCATAGGTTGAGAAGGTGTTCTATAGTTTCCTCCTGTAATTCGCATAGCTCGCATCTAGATGGTCCAGCTACCCCTCTTTTCCTGAGATTCTCCCAAGTTAGAATTTTTTTATGCTGCACTAACCACATGAACAGTTTAATTTTCATCCAGTTTTGGCTCTGTCGTAGGTCCTTCCATACTTATCAGGGTTTGGGAAGTCTAGCCCCAAGGCTATTCACTTGGCTTCTTTGAGGTTAAAGTTGCCTTCATTGTTTTTACCCCATCTTAGTTGATCTGAAGATGTTGATATTAGAATCTTTCTCTGTTCCAAGATGACTGTAAGAGCTTATGCCTGGGCTTTCAATGAGTCATCACTGTAAACTAGGTTCTTCCATTTTCTCCATTTTCCATCACCTCTTTCCTAGTCTGAAAAGTCATTTACTTTGAGTAGCCCTTTATCATCTGTTTCATTCTTGAGATTGACAAATTCTTCTTTTAACAGTTTAGGTTCTTGTTGCCAATTATCTTCCCAAAACCAAGCGAGGTTTCCATCTCAAATCTCCCAAAAACAGTGTTTCTGAACTATGGCTCTATTTTCCCAAGCTTTGTTCCAAATGTGGGAGCCTTTGATGAGTCCCATCATCCTAATGTAATCCCTTTCTTTCCAATTGCCTGCATATTTCTGTTTCCGTACTTTGGCCCAAAGGGAAACCGATTCTTTTAGCCATCTCCACCATAGTTTTGCCCCCAAGACTTTGTTTAGGGTTTGAGGGTCATCAAGTCCCAAACCTCCATGTATCTTTGGCTTACATATTTTATCCCAGGCTACCGAAGCCCATTTCTTCTTCTCTTACCCCTTGCCCCAAAGAAAATCCCTTTGGTTATTTCTGATGTGTTGCATTACTCCTTTAGGAGCTGGAAGGACTGAGAGCATGAAGATGGGGACAGTTTGAAGGATAGCTTTTGTGAGTACAAGCCGTCCTGCTATATTCAAAAACCTAATAGTCCATTTCCTGATTTTGTCCTGAAGTTTATTAGTAACCAGCTCCTAAACTGCCTTGCTTAGAGGTTTGTCTGTTAGAGGTACTCCCAAATATCTGGAGGGTAGCATATCTCTTTGGAAGCCTAGAATTCTAGTGAGGTTTCTCTGAATAGCAATATCAGTATTAAAAAAGAAAATCTTTAATTTGCTTAGGCTTACCTCTCGCCCCACAGCCATAGCAAAGTCGTTTAGGGTTTGTTTGAAGGCTTAAGCTTCCTTGACTGTGGGTATACCCTGCAGCATGGTGTCGTCCACAAATTGTTGATGGGTCAACACATCCCCATTTAAAGTGACTTTAAGACCCTGGATTTTGCCCTCTCCTTTGGCATATTTAATCGCATTGCCTAGCCCTTCCATCATGAGAATAAATAGGAAGGGTGAGAGCGGATCTCCTTGTCTGAGTCCTCTCGAAGGCTTAAAGGTCTTTGATGGTGACCCATTTAGCAGAATTGAAAAACTTGGGGTGGTTACAAGGGCCATTCCCCATCTTATCCAGTTACGGTCAAAGCCATATGCTGTCAATACTTCCTTGATGTAGGCCCAGTGCAGCTTATCATAACCCTTTTCTAGGTCACGCTGAATGATCATACCTGCCTGCTTATTGGTCTTAAGTGAGTGAACCACCTCATGCGCTTGAATGATCTTATTAAGAATTTTTCTGCCTTCCACATATCCTGTTTGCTCCTCAGACACTAGAGTTGGGAGCAGGGGTTTAATTCTGTTCGCAATTACTTTTGAAATAATTTTATACACCACGTTGCTTAATGCTATGGGTATAAATCTGTCTGGTATGATAGCATTCTCCTACTTTGGAATCAGGGCTATGAAAGAGGTGTTGAGTGCTTTCCGAACAATTTTGTTTTTCATTGAGTCCTCCACCACATCGAGGATATCTTGCTTGACTATTTCCCAGCATGCTTTGAAAAAGTCAACGTTGATACCATCCAGACCTGGAGCTTTCCATTTTGCATTTCTTTAATGACTTCGCTGATTTCCTCTTCATTCACTGGCTTGTTAAGATTGTAATTGTCTCCTCTTGTCACTAGCTTAGGAATGTGCTTTGAGAAGTCCTTGATAAATTGAGATTTGTCTATGAGAGGCTCCTCGGCTATGCCTTGGAAATGTTGAACCAAAACAATTTCTATTTCTTGGTGTGCATTGAGTTGTTTTCCGTGAGTATCTTTGAGTTTTAAAATCCTGTTTTGCAACCTATGATCCATGGTAGATTTGTGAAAATACCTTGTATTTCTCTCTCCTTCTTTTAACCATTGTACCCTCGATTTCTGTTTCCAGAAAATCTCCTCTTGCTTGCATAAGTCTTCCCATTCTTGTTGAACATAATCAGCCTGTTCCTTACTCTCCTCTGTGAAGCCCGTTCTAATAAGGGTTTGGTTAATTTCATGTAGTTTTCGTTCTACTGCTTTTTTCGCTTCAAATATATTGCCAAATTCATTCTCATTCTAATCTTTAATCCTTTGTTTGACGTGTTTCAATCTCTGATGCAGAAGGAACATTTTAGTACCCTGAACTTGCGTATGTTCTGTCCACCATCTTTCAATATTGTTAATGAAGTTAGGATGGTTAAGCCAAATGTTTTCAAACCTGAATGGTTTGTTTCTTGGAGTTCCTATAAAGGACACTTCAAGTTGAATAGGCCAGTGGTTTGAGCCTCCAAAAGGAAGTACCATTCATACTAGATTATGGCCTGTGAGGATGAGGTCCTCCGAGATAATGAATCTATCAAGTTTAGAGGCCACTTGAGCCGCTCCTCCCCTCTTATTATTCCAGGTTAAGATGCCATTGCTTCTCTCTGTATCTACAGATTTCATGTTGTTTATGAAATTCTGAAATGCTATAGAATCTCTGCCTAGTGATTTGGTTCCCCCTTTTTTTTCCGATAGAGACCTGATCATATTGAAGTCCCCTCCCAGAATCCAAGGGATACACGGATGTCTTCCTTTTAACTCCTCCAATGAACTTAGAAGTCTGAGTTTATCTTCCGGCTTTTGTGGACCATAAACAAACTTCCTTGTCCCCCAAAGGTTGGATGACCACTGATAAATAGTTCCTAGATGCTTTAGCATCTAGGATACCAAGTTTCTGAGGGTTCCAGAGTGTGAGAATCCCTCATGCTGCTTTGTCTGCTTTAACTTTCAGATATTCATATTTGATAATCCATTTGCTATGTATAGCTCTTATTTTTTCTACTGAACATTTTGTTTCCTAGAGGAAAATCATATCTGGTTTCTCTTCTTTCATTCTATTGCTAAGATTTCTTTGCTTCCTTTTACTTCCTATACCTCTAATATTCCATGTTGTGAGCTTCATTAAGAAAGATTTGTAAATGAGTAACTAGTTAGGTCTTTCATCTTACCTGAATCTATCATGAGTTTTCCACACTCTATCAGCAGCTCATTCTGATTTTTCCTACCGCTTTTTCGTCCTAGGTTCCTAGGAGCTAGTCCCGATGTTGCCTTCATTGTTTTCACCCCTTCGTTGTCATGACCATCATGGTTTCTTTTGAATCCCAAACCTTTTGCCTAAGTTCTCCATATGAATAACTGTTGCACACTATTAAACTCCTCTTGAGGTAGCGAATCCATTCCTTTGGTAGTTCCCTGCTCTAGGAACTTTTCCAGATCTAGATGCTCCCTATCAAGAATATCTTGCAGTTCATGATCCTCTGTTCCCACCTCACTCGGGGTAATCTCTTGGTCCCTATCAAGTTCTATAGTGTTCGGTAAATCCTCCTTTCGTTGGTTGTTTTCAAGGATATCCTCCATGCTCTCTTCCTTTTCCTTCTCTACAAGGTTGTCCTCCTGTGTCTGGTTCGCTTTATCATGCTCCTCTTCTTCTTCTAATACCTTGAACCTATTCTAACTTAACTGCTTTTCCACGTTGATTTTTTCTTGGTACTTTCTCCCTCCTTTACCTCTGCTCCCCACTTTGTTGAAGCTTTCAATTTCTTTCCCTGATGTTGCTTTAGTTTTGTTTTCCATTTTGTTTAAGGGGCAGTCTCTGAATATATGCCCGTGTTCATGGCATTTGCAGCATTTGAAAGGAACATGCTCATAGTCTATTGCTTGCACCCATTCTTCATCAAAAACGTCTAGAATTATTTCATCTGGTAGAGCTCCAGAGAGGTCCATCTCTACACATATACAGGCAAAGGAGGTATACTTTCCTCGCATTGTGGCCTCTGATATTTTTACAAAAAGCCCTAGTTCATTTCCTATTGCTTTTAATGATTTTGGCTGCCAATAATCCAGAGATGGGGAATAGAGCCTTACCCAAACCAGGACCGAAGTGATTGTCTCACGCTCTGGGACAAAATTCATCACCCAAGGCCGCATATAGAGGCCTGCAATAGCATAGAAGTAAGGCCCTCCTTCAAACACCCTGTGTTTATCCTCTATGTTTGTAAAAACTGCAGTGAAGAAACCCTTGGATCCAAGGTGCAGATTTATATCCCCCTTAGGTTTCCAATGATTCTTTATCCATAAATGTAAAGCTTTCTCCGTTGGCCATAACCCCATGAATTTACAGATAACTGCATAAGTCGCCATGTGTTCCCTATGCGCCTGTAGTGTTGGATCACTTAACACCAATCGGGGTGTGATGGTTGCCCTAGGCTTACATGGTCCAGTCCGATTTCTAGTGTCAGCATCCTGATTTCCTCCTTCTATTCACCTCTCTCATCTGACTTCTTCCTGCGTATCTTCCTTCCCCTGTGAGCTTATGCTTTCCTGTTTCCCTCCTCCTAGAACCCCGGTTTCAACCCCCAGTGGTTTCTTAAATCGATTAGAGACTGCTTGACTGTAGGAGGGAATGGAACTCCCCCCCTCTTGCCTCTCCATGGTGCCCAACACTGAACTTCTACTATAAGCCCTAATTTTGTGTGTTTTCTACCAGCGTCGTCCAACTATTTTAATGTTTTCGTTGGGTCATCCATTATCAATTCCACAAAGTCCTAGACTATTTTGCGAAGAAAAAAGGGCCTTCGGAAAAATAAAAATGCTTAACATGCCCTACCAATATCCAAATTGCCACTTCTCCACTAACCATATGGTAATTCCACCATCACAACTAATCAAGGATATGAAACTTGTGGAATAAGGGACCCTCAAGCAATCCCTTCCATCATGGTCAACTACCTACCACTCTCAACGACCATTAAGACAATCAAGACCATTGGCTAGGTACTCAAGCATAGTGGTCTTAAAGCCAAATAGGGATAGAAGTAGGCAGGTAACCATTTTTAGTTGCCTCCTAGTATGGTTTTTATAACTTCAACTATGTGGATTAAAGTATCAATCAAACAACTTAACTACCTCCATAAAATCAAGGATTCAGCCAACACGCATTACTAAATCTCTAATATTTATCTAGCATGCACTTTACAAGCAAATTTTATAAGAATAAGAGGCTACAACAACACATGAAAGTGGGAGGACCATTGAAGTTTTTGTACCATTATGCCACTAGAATTTTTAGCAATTGATTTCTTAGAGGGATCCACAACATTGGTGCATCCTTTATTCTTCTCTCATTTTCATTTTCTTTGTAGGAATTATCTGAGTAGTGAACTATGTTGGGGAGGTAGGGTGGGGGTTCAATCAAGTCCCAATATTGAGATTTTATAGTCCCTTTTGGTTCCTTGGTTGTATTAATATAATTGCTAGTCCAGTACTGGGATTTTATAAACCCCACCCCTAGAGTCGATGTTATAATTAAACAAAATTTTGAGTTATTTACTAAATATCAAGAGAAAAGTAGTTCTAGCATTGATTGATGAATAAACTTAGGCATATTAGGAGGCTTTCCTTACCATTTTCTATCTCACATGATGTTGAATGAATCAAAGGATCTATGCTAGCCTTTCCCACTTGGTTTTCTATCTAATGAATGTGCATGGTAGGCAAGTGGTGTTTAGCCTCCTCCTAAGCTCATATTTGTTCCTTTGTCATTTATCTTCTAAGGTTGGAGCTATGAGTAATGCATCCCTTTGAGGTGAGTTAGTTCATGCCCATGTGTGATAAAGTTTGGTCCTTCTCCCCAATTACCCTATAATGTTCCCAATTTTTTGATTGTCATGTGGTGAGATTAGAAGGAATTTCTCGAGCTTATGTCAACCAGGTCATAGGAGTGGAACTATATTATTGGTCAACCTAGAGGGTTTTGGGGAGTTTTATGGCGGTTGAATAGGATTGCTTTCCATTTTTCATCATCAAGAACAATTCTACATAGTTTGATATATTCTGATGCATTTCGACGTTTCTGTAAAATAGAGTTATTAACGGGCACATTTAAAGTAATTACGTTTAAGGTGTTGTTTCAGGCTGGTTACTTAGAGAAACACCTTAGTGTAATAGCTCATTGGAATCGAGGGAAGATGATGAAAAAGGGATTTGGTTGGCCGGTGTGATCATGGAGGCAAATTAATGATTTTTCGGGGTTAAAAATGGCTATATTGTTAATAAAGGAGCAGTGCTTTTAAAATTTAATTGCAGGGAAAATGTGAAAAGGGTGGCAATAGAGTCAAGTGAATTATAAAAATGGAAATGAGGGGTCTCTCCTCAATCTTGCATTTACCCACTCAAGATAAAGAAATTTGGAGAGGTCTTGAGAAAGAATCTAGGGTTTTTGGAAACCCTCATTCTGATTGCTAATTTCGGTGTTGAAACTATACACCCTAACTACTTTGGGGACCGAAATTACTTATATTTTTCCATTGTGCTTCAATGGAGAAAAAGTACTAGCAGAAGAAGGAAGTTCAGTGTTATCAGTTGATTTTATGTTCTAGTTTTGGGCATTCTTCCTTCTCTTTACAGGCTGAGATAACACTCTTCAAAGGGCCAAGTTATGCCAAAGTTCAGGGGTCGAGTTCCACTTAAAATAGGGCCGACTTACTTTGCATTTTGCTGGCTGAGTTCTTTCCAAGAAGGGGCCGAGATTCTTCTCTATTGCAGGTTGAGTTGTGGCTGGATTATTACGTTAAGAAAGGGCTGAGCACTCTTCTTATCTCAGGCCGTGGTCACTGTTAAGAAAGGAGGGCCAAGTTCTCTTGTATTGTTGGTTTAGTATCCATTTCTCATAGAGGACCGAGTCTGGTCATTCTAGGACCGATTTGTTCCTCCAACCAGTGGCTGAAAATCTCCTCATTTCATTGGCTGAATACACCTGTGGAAAAGGGGACCAAACTGCAGTCACATATTGGCCAAGTTCTACTCTTGTTGACTGTGAAAGCTGCTACAACCATCATAAATAAGAGGCCGACTTTCTTGGCTGCTGATATGACTGATATATATATTTATAATGGGACTGAAGATTGAAGTTTGTTGCTGTTTTTATCATAGGAGGCCATTATTATCACTTTGCTGGAGCATACCCAGGTTCTTTGTTTCATTTATGTATATCAGTCCTTATATCAACCTATAAATCTGAAGTTATCTCTCTTTATTGGCTCATAACAGTGGTTTGTACAATTGCTGGGTATTATATGACTGATGTATGGTTAACTTGAAGTGTCCCCATGATCATTTATTTTGTTGTAGTAATTCTTGGTTATTTCTAATGGAGAAAGAGTGGTAATATTGCTGATATATTATGCTGAGTTAAACACGATTTATATGCTATTAAACTGAAGTGTCTGCATGGTGGTTAATTAGTTCTGTACACACTTGTTTGAATAAATCCAAGAAAATGCACCTACAGCCGTATGTCTACAAATAATTACAATTCAGAAATTCAACTAACAGTAATGACAAGAAAGTAGAGATTACAGTGCACAATAGAAAAAAGACACCAAATATTAGGCCAGTGGCCAGGGCAAAGCACACAAGGGGAAAATCCAGCAATCTTCTTTACTTAGAGAACCAATCCAAAAAGAGATATCAAAGTCAAGTTATGGTCAAAGTAACCAACTTCACCAAGTGTCCAAGTCAGCCCTTTGTAGCAACTGTCAACCACAGGTTTGGACTTCTTGTATAGGTTCGGATCTCTCTCTGTTACACAAGTCAACACAGACCTTTGTCCTTACGTTCAAATCTCTGCCAATTATCAGTAAACACAAGATCGGATCTCTCTTTGTTACACATCACCACAGACCTTTGTACTTAGGTTTGGATCTCTACCAGTTACCAACAATACAAGTTCGGATATCTCTCTGTTACATGTCACCACAGATGTCATGTCCCTTCTCAAACACATTTGTAACATGGTGTTTTCCTACATTTTTGCACAATTTTGGCTAAGAGAAACAACCCAACATTTTCGAGTTAGGGACTTAGGAGGAAATTTGACTTAATTTGGTCGCTAGTGGAAGGTGGGGGTCACCCATTTGGGAATTCGAACTAGGCCATTCGAATGGCTTGGAGGGAATTTGAAATGCTGGATGGAGGGGCCTACATGAGGCAAGGAAGACCCACAAAGATAAAAGGAGGAGGGAGCTCTCATTTGGATTCATTCTTACACCTTGCAATCAAAATCACTTGATTGTTTGCTCAGTGGTTTAGCTAAGTCAACTGGTTGTTTAGCCATGAATCTCTCAAGCGGGAGATTCAACCTCTACTTCGGGGGACCACCCGTTCCCACCCTAGAGAGGCAGTTCCATAAGTATTTCCAGAGTTTCAGGAGTGTGTTACAGCACTACCATTCAACCACAACAGGGAGTGCGTATTTATGGCTAACTGGAGAATACACACGGGGAGTTTGGCAGCTATCAATGATCAAGTATTTGCCAGGAGTGTTAGAGGATTGGGAAAGCAACACAGGGCCAGCCTTTCTTGTGAATTTTGGAGCTAACAGAGCAAACATCCAAGCAGTGTCAATCACTGGGCTTGGGGACAACGCAGAGGGCTAATCCAGCAATTTCCTGGAGCTAAGGAGTAGGTCCTATAGGCCGGAAGTCCATCCAGGAAGTCAGGGGATTGATAGTGGAGGTCAGCCCAGCACTTTGGGTCCATTTCTAAGAGGATTTACATACAGATTCCAGCAGGCCGAGTTTTGTAGTTGCAACAGAAGTTGGACTCCATGGGGGTTGAATTTCAGAATTCTAAATCACACAAATTCCTTCGTGGGATTTTTTGGGTTTTCTGAGAGAAGTCCGTGGTTAAAATTTCAGAATTTTTCGCATGCTATTCGGGCCTGAAATCCTAATTCTTATAATAGGGCAAATTGCTAGTTAACTGGGGAATTCGCACCATTTTGTGAGTTCGACTTTGGCTTGGAGATAAGCCAAATCCTTTCTCGGTTTTTGTGGGTTTTGGTCAAGGAGATTGAAGTTAAAATTTGCATCATTTTCTAGCATCGAAGGTGGAGTTTCTTGCACTCCCTTTTTAGCCAAAATGTAGTTTTCTGGCAACGTAGTGCAGAGTTGTGCGGAAGTTGGCAACCTTCTGGTCAACCATTTTCTCACCTCGGTTTGGTCATGCTTGTCCATTGAGACAAGCCTAGGTGCACCATCTTATTATCCATTGTATTTTACCTTCAGAAAAATAATAAAATGGCTCAAGAGTTCCTTATTAAGTTATTTGTTGCATTTCCATGGGTGTTTAATGTGTATTTTGTTTTTATATTCCACGACACAAATTATTTGATTTATATCACTTGTATTCCTAATTAGGAACATCACAATGGTATCAGAGCATGATCTTGGCCCAGCTCTGGGAAACTAGCCAGAAGATCATGGAAGCTTTGTGTATGCGTGCACAATGACAAGTGAAACCGAGACAAACCCATGGCTCAAGGGAAATCCAGTATGCAGAAATTATGGGGTAGAATTCATTGCGACGATCAGCGGTTGGCCCAGTTGAGGAGGGTGACAAACCAAACCCATCCTCAATCTTGCAACGGAGGCGTTAGAGGTGAGCGGGTTGTGGGGCTGCAGCCATCTACATCATGTGAGGAAAGTCGACCAGATCAAGGCACTAAATCTCCTAAAAAGGAGCAAGCAGGACAAAGACAGTTAGAGGGTTAAACCAAGGGGCGCTTTTGCTGGTGGAGACCTGGCTTTAAATATCAGGAGCCTGAGGAGGAGGTTGAGCATGATTCTGAGAGCCCAGAAGATGGTGAAGAGCACATCAATATACCCGGTGTGGCACAGAAATCACCTTCATTAGAGACCTCTTTGATAGCCCCAGTTGACACCTTGGTGGAGAAGATAGAGCCTACACACATAGAGCCATTTGTTGAGGAGGAGCCACCCATGGACGAGATGCCAACAGTTGCTGAGATATCTTGAGCTATGACCGAGTTTACAGGCGATAGATGCCCACGGCAGTTCCAACAGTTTTAGGCCGACCTTCTAGCATTAAAAAGGAAGGTCGCATTAGTGTGTGAGGCTATTTTGCAACAAAATGAGGAGTTGGAGGGCATGATAGCGGTTCGTGCCAAGTCCACAGTGAAATTGTCTCACGTTGGGGAGTAGTTAGATTCCCTACTGGTGCAACTAGAGTGCACGTTCGAGCGTGAGGGCAACCCTCTTCCGGCATACATAGGCGGGGTTGGCAGCATTGTCAGGTTACCTTGGTCCATTGGATGGAGAGAGACAGTGCTACCTAGTCAGATTGTATGTATGGACCAGGATAGCGAGATGAGACAACCAGAGTTGCACAGGGTGCAACACCTGCATGCTGGGGTTGTTCTTCGTGTGGGAGTTCGTACATTCGATCCCTTTCTTGGGGTTCTGTGGCCAGAGATTCTGAGTTGGTAGCCGGTGGAGTGGACTGTGGAGATAGTAGTGGACCCAGATGGAGCTCAACGAGTGTTTCCAGCAACTGGGGATGTTGGAAGCACCGACTAGCACTGGGATCCAGGAGGGACCACCTATCATTTCCCAGGTATACCGGTTGACTATGACCTAGAGGGTATAGTTGACCTAGCAGTCGAGCATGCACCTCCACTAGGAGAGTTTCGGACAGCGACAATGGCCAACTAGTTTTTGGGCAAACTCCTTGGGTTGCCTTGGTATGACAATTGTACACGGGGTCTTAGGACAATCAGCATACTCTGGCAGGAGTTTGTCAAAGGAAGTGGCATTGGCAGGCCACCAAACAGTGCCTTGTATGGAGCTGGGGATTACTCGCATTTGTGTTAGACAAAGAGGAGCAGAGCAGTGGTGGCATCGTTGCTGACACCTAGGGAGGTTCACTTCTTGGATTCCTTAGGGAGGACTTCGAGGGGAGGTCCCCCCATCAGAGAGCGTTCTGATGCAACAGTGGAGGTGATGATCCGGGTTGGATGTAGGTCAATGCATATGGACATAACTTTAGGCCATCTCATTCAGGGATGGGTAGGAACATCTAGCGTGGAGCAGTGATCTGTAAATGGACATGGAGGCGCATGGGGGCGTGTCACAGTATGTTGGACTGCGCTATGGAGTGGGAATGCCTCACACCGCATTGAGTACCTGTAGGGAGTGATAGGTACAGTGACACAAGGGACACAAAGGACAGCACAGGATGGCATAGCCATAGCTGAGGGTATCTAGCAGTGTATAGGGATAGGCTGCGATGTACAGTGGCATGTCCAGGAGTACTGGGATGATCGGAGGTATTCAAGGGTGTATAGTACTACACAGCGAGGTCTTGGAGTGTTGCCTCCATGGAGACCCTTGGAGCGAAACATCGGGCATACCTTTGGGCGTAGTTCACCCAGGATCGACGAGGACACAGATGAGCGATACTTGATGGTATCTGCAGGGACTCACACACTTAACCCTCATCTACATCCCTCCTGGGCGCAGTCAATTTTGTTGTCGACTTTCTGCACTCTGGGCATCAGCAGCGGGGGAAGAGGAGCTCACTCGAGATGTTTGGGTGACACTCAACGCACTAGGGGTGGAGACTTTTCAGCAATGGCATTGGATTGGTGTGTCAGTCGACAACCGCAGGTTGGGGAATGAGGTGATCATCTGCAGGGGTGGCATATCATTCATCACCGAGCCTATGTCTAGGGAGCTAGTCCCGAAGGAGACATGTGTCACTCTTTTCTCAAGGCATGTTGGGACCAAGCATGAGCAGAGGATAGCAGGCACGACTGAGGTAGTTTCCCAGTATGTGTCGAGGCTCCAGACCTTATATTGGCACATTATCGAGAGGGTGAATGGCAACCTAGGGGAGATGGTTGGCAGGGAGAGGAAGGATCCACATACCCCGAGTCGATTACGAGTATCAGATACCAATCTTTTGGTTGCATTCAAGGGGTAGCTCTTTGGCACACGTGGCTTCTAGTGATCATCGATACTACATAGTGGCAGGCACAGGGCAGATTAGCATGCACAATGTTGCAGGAAGCGTCTGCCCCCCCCCGCGGTTCCAAGGCCCGAAGCGCGTCCCGTGCAGATTCGTCCAGGAAGCATCCCCGGAAGCGCGCTTCCGCCTGTTTTGGACGCTTCCTAGAAATTTCTGTATGAAGCATGGCGCTTCAGAGGGCGAAGTGTATGCTTCACGTACAGTTCTGTACGATTCCCGTGGGTCCACCTTGGGTTAGGGTGAGGAATGAAGGCAAAAAAAAATATTAATAGAGCAGATGCTCCCTCATGGTAATGTTAAATTCTTAAAGTAAAAGTGACATTCTCCTTTATTTTTCATTTTCATCCTTTTACTTAAATTTTTAACATTACCATGAAATGACTCCGGATGTTTAAGAGTGGTTCCAGCCTTATTGAACTTCATATGGAGAAAATAGAATTTCATATCCTATTCAAAATTCAACAAACTTAACAGTGTTCAGGGATTCAGGATCAATGGGATTGTGGCATTTCATTAGATTATATCAAGTATGAAGGTATGCGATTAGCATTTAATCAAGAGCACCAAGCCCTATATGTACCCTAGTGTTGGTGCTGTTAATTTTTGAACTCCTTTGTCACGCCCTTAGCAAAAAAATTCCTTTCAATCAAGTTAAAATCATCGATCAAGCATGTTAAGCCTTTTCTACCATATTTTAAGTCTTGAATTAGGTAGCTCGATCAAAATTGGGCAATGTTGACTAATATCCCTAGACAATCGAGGTAGAGGCAAAGGCTAGACAATCTAGATTCTAGATGGTTGACGCATCTAAATGGTTGATGCTTGAATAATTAATCATTAATGTACAATGGATGCTATATCTATCTTGATTTATGCAAAAATATATGCATGTTTTCATGTCTTCTACAACTAATTTGGTATTTGGGATGTTTGTTTTTGAATATAAATGCAAAAAAATATAAATATATATATATATATAGCAAATGCTTCGCTTCCTAGATTTTTGGAAAATGACGCTTTTGTGTCCACGCTTCGTGCAACATTGATCATGCATCAGATTAGCCCACGATATATGGAGCCTCTATAGTGATCACATGCAGGGACTAGAGACGACGGCCAGAGAGATTCCATCAATTGATAGGGCTATGCCGCAACAGATCTGGCTATGGGATAACATGATTCAGATGATCGATAGATCACTCGTGATGAGCAGAGTCGTGGCAGAGAAATAGTTCGCTCTTGGGATGACACATGGGGGTTCACAGAGGGTTTCATCATATGGGGAGGCAAACATTCATTGCTGCTACATAGGCTCGGAGTTAGATTAGGATGGGTAGGCCTTCGTGCCGTGGAGATGCCCAGGCAAGATGTGTCTCACCTCTTTCAATATTCCACCATCGAGTTCCAGGAGAGGAGGATATTGACTGCGCACAATGGGGAGTATGACATAATCAGAGTAGCGCAGCATTAGCATGGTTGTGCCACTCTAGGACTAACAAATAACTAGGGGCATCACAGCTCTTCACGGCTCAATAACCTTTAGGGATGCGTCGACTACTGCAGGGGGAGAACATACATATCTTCCATTGGGCTTTAGCGAGTAACTGATGGAGCAGGGGATTTCTGGTACTTTCACTGGGCCAGATAGTGAGTAGAGTGAGGAGAGCTTCATGTTGGACAGGATTGCCTGGGATCTTAGTATTGAAAGATTCTTTTAAATCAGGATAGTGCATAGGTCAAACACGATCCAGTGGCACATTTGGGACCCTAGCACATTTTGTAGTAACAATGCAGGAGCCACAGTTAGAGAGGATGCTTGCTCAAGCATTGCTTGAGGACAAGCAATTTTTGGTCTATTGGAGGAGCTTGTTGGATGAGGATGCCACCTGGGAGCTTGAGCAAACTTTGGAGCACCCAGCTTTGAGGTTGCTTGAGGGCAAGCAACATTTGGGAGGGGCAGACTATCATGTCCCTTCTCAAACACATTTGTAACAGGGTGTTTCCACACATTTTTGCACAATTTTGGCTAAGGAAAAGAACCCAACATTTTCGACTTAAGAACTTAGGAGGAAATTTGACTTAATTTTGCTACTAGTGGAAGGTGCGGGCCACCCACGTGGAAATTCGAACTAGACCATTCGAACGGCATGGAGGGAATTCGTAGTGCTGGATGGAGGGGCCCACATGAGGCAAGGAAGACCCACAAAGATAAAAGGAGGAGGGAGTTCTCATTTGGATTCATTCTTACACCTTGCAATCAAAATTACATGATTGTTCACTTAGTTCTTTAGCCACGAATCTCTCAAGCGGGAGATTCAACCTCTACTTCGGAGGACCATCCGTGGCCACACTAGAGAGGCAATGCCATAAGTATTTCAGGAGTTCTGGGAGTGTGTTACAACACTACCATTTAACCACACTAGGGAGTGTGTATTTCTGGCTAACTGGAGAATACACAAGAGGAGTTTGGGAGCTATCAATGATCAAGCATTTGCAGGGAGAGTTAGAGGATAGGGAGAGCAGCAAAGGGCCAACCTTACTTGTGAACTTTGGAGCCAACAGAGCCAGCATCCTAGCAGTTCGAATTATTGGTCTTGAGGACAACGCATATGGCCAGTCCAGCAATTTCGTGGATCTGAGCAGGTGCCATAGGCCGAAAGCCAATCCAGGAAGTCAAGGGACTGATAGCAGAGGTCAGCCCAACACTTTGGGTCCATTTCCTGGAGGATTTACACGCAAATTCCAGCAGGCAAAGTTTTGCAGTTGCAGCTAATGTTGGGCTCCAAGGTGGTCAAATTTCAAAAGTCTAAACCAACTAAATTCCTTCGTCTGTTTTTTTGGGCTTTCCTGAGAGGAGTCTGTGGTTAATTTTTCAAAATTTTCCCGATGTTATTCTATCCTAAAATCACATTTTTTATAATAGGGCAAATTGCTAGTTAACTAGGGAATTCGCATCATTTTGTGTGTTCGACTTTGCCTCGGAGCTAGGCCAAACCCTTTTTGGGTTTTTATGGGTTCTGGTCAAGGAGTTTGAAGTTACATTTGCAGCATTTTCTGAGCAGCAAAGGTGGACATTCCTGCAATCCCTTTTCAGCCAGCAGTGTAGTCTTATGGGCAGCGCACTACAGATTGGTGCAAAAGTTGGGCAACCTTCAACTCAGCCATTTTCTCACTTGGGTTTGGTCATGCTTGTCCATTGAGACAAGTCTAGGTGCACCATCTTATTATCCATTGTATTTTGCCTTTAGACAAGTAATAAAATGGCCTAGGAGTTCCTTATTTGCAACATTTCCATGGGCGTTTAATGTATATTTCGTTTTTATATTCTGTTGCACAGATTATTTGCTTTATATCACTTGTATTCCTATTTAGGAACATTACAAGAAACCTTTGTACTTAGCTTTTGGTCTCTGTCAATTACTAGTCAACACAAGTTCGGATCTCTCTCTGTTACACGTCACCCCGAACTTCTGTACTTAAGGTTGGCTCTTTGCCAATCACCACAAGTTCGGATCTACTCACAAGTGTCACCACATAATTATATACTTAAGTTTGGATCTCTTCCAATCACCACAAGTTCATATCTACTCACAAGTGTCACCACAGTTTCAGATCTTCTCACAATTGTCACCAAAAAAAATTGTACTTAAGTTCATATCTTTATCAATCACCACAAATTCGGATTTGCTCCCAAGTGTTCCTCTTCTTCTCTTTGTCCTTTTGTTCCTTGTATACTTCGCTTGGATATATATTAGATCTACGTGATCGAAGTTGCTTTCAAGGAGAGTGAACATGACAATTTTTGGGTTTTATCCATGCAAAGGGACACAACTCTTGGTCAGGCCAACTTGATAATAGGAGGGCCGACTTGGACATTTTGTTGCAGCGAAAATGAATTTTATTTTTCTTTTCATAAGTTCATGAACAATCACGCCTTTTACATTTGACAAAAATACATGAGCATGAAGAACATGCTAGACAAATAGTAATTAAGTACATCAATGATAAAATATAGTTTACGAAGACCAACCATTGCTACAAACTTTAACACTCCGTCTTAGCCAGGGAGGTATTCATTATAACTATCAAGATAATCTCAAGTTGAAAAATTCTCTGAGGAAAGATCAAGAGTAAGATAAGCATCATCATCAATATCAGAATCACCAGCATCAACATAATCATGGTTCACCATCAAACAACTATAGACATACTCCAGGTAGAACACCAACAAGCTCACTCTAGAAACATTTGAGCATGATGCTAGGAGGTTCCTACTCACTCTGGAAAGGGATATGAACATGATGCTGGGAGGTTCCTATTCACTCTAGAAAGAGATTTGAGTGGCCTCTAAGACTATTCTCCAACCAAGGTCTAACCAAAACCGAGAGAGCATCTTCTGTTGGACCATTCTTCAAACCAAGGTCAAAAGGACATAGGGCTCATTCTCCAACCAAGATCAAAGTGACACAGGAAGAATGTCAATCCATAGGACCATTCTTCAACCAAGGTCTATGTACTTGACACGGGGATAACCTCCCTAACCAGGTCACAGTACATGACACAGGAAGAATGTTAGTACATGATGTTATCTAATCTTGTCAAACCATTCTCCAGCCACAGTCATAATGACACAAGGAGAACTTCTCCAACCAAGATCAAGATGACACAAGGAGAACTTCTCCAACCAAGGTCAAGATGACACAAGGAGAATATCAGACCATTCTTCAACCAAGGTCATAAAGACAATGGGAGAATGTCCATCCAAAATGAAATCTCATCAACTCTCCCTCTCAATGAGACAGATAATCTCCTCATGCCCAAGCTAATCTACAGTTGTATATCTCAAAATATCCATGACTAATTGTACCATGTTGGTTACACATGTTCACCATTAATTTCTCTGTTTCACAGGATCACAAATGTTTTTCGGATACCCAAACTAGATGCTCCCTCTTAAACTAAGACGGTTGCTCCTTCTCACAACATGGACAAATGTCTTGTCACGGTTCTCACTCTCTTATTGGGAAATCCTTCCATTACTAGACCTTGTAGAAATCAAGATCTAAGCAGATTTCAAACTTCTTCCTTTGAGTTCAGATCATTTGGTACTATAACTCTTGACACAAGTCATGAATGTAGGAAAGTCTTCTTGCTTTGCTTCATTCTTCCACTCCTTCCAACCGTTGTCTTGTCAGCTTCTACTATATACCGACAATCCTCACATGATTCCAAAGAAGAATAATTACAATCAAGCAAGGAGAAAGAGACTAACTAGTAGTGAAAATGTCAAAAATAATCAAATAAAAGGGATATAAGATACTTATCTCTTTTTAAAGAAATATCATCCTCCTCTTGATCTAATTCTTCTTGCAAATGACTTCATTTATTCCTTTCATGAGCTAGGGTCACATTTTTCAATGGAAACATTGAACGAGGTTTGAAATCTAGAGTTTTATCCAAAAACCCTAGACCCTTAATATCAAGAATTCCAAATTTCTATGGACTATTGAATAGCTTTTGAGAAGGGTTTTAAATAACTTCTAGCTCAGTGTGAGGGACCCCTTCAACTCCCTCTTGCTACTAGACTACTTGCAATTGTTCTAGTAATATAAGTCCTTAACATCAGACGCTAAAGCTTTTGAAGAATCATTCTTGGATTTATTTTGATGAGGATACTCATTATGACTATCATCATTACTTTTTCTCTTCTTATCTTTCACTGCTTCATGACAATTATTTCTATAATGTCCAAATTTGCGACATTTGAAACATTGGACTTTCGACAAATCTTTCTTTCTTTACAAATTGGATCTTCCATCTGCATTTTTATTCTGAAAACCAAACTTCTTCTTACCATTATTCCTCCTAGAATTTGCAGCAAAGGCTTGATATTTCGTTTCATCATGTCTTGGGATCTTCCCTTTAGCGATTAGTCTAGATTCCTCTTGAGTGCAATTAGTCCATAATTCTTCAAAGCTTGGAGTATCCTTTCTAGCACACATGCCAACTGCAAATGAATCACATAAATCTCGTAGGCTATTTAGAGCAGTAGCAATTAATTCAAATTCAAAGATAATTTCATCCATACTTTGCAACTAATCTCTTGTGTGGGCAATTTTCATGAAGTAGGAGGCCACAGGTTCATTTATTGACATTTTTGCATCACAAATTTGATTTCTCAAAGACATCTTTTGACCAATGTTGTTTATTGAAAACAATTTAACAAGAGTATCATACGCTTCCTTTGATAAAGCTAATTCTGAAACAAATGGAATCCACTGATCCGTAATAGATTCAAATAATATTCTTTGAGCCTTGACTTAACCCTTTCCAAACTTTGTTTTCACATCATCGTGATCATTATCATCTAGTTTAGGAACTTTGCCTTGGACATATTGCAACACTTCATGTTCTTCTAGGACAAGGTCAATTATCTTTTTCCATGCTTTGAAGTTAGAGGCTCCATCAAGTTTGTTGCCTTCCTTGCATATAGTTGTCATTTTATCAGAAGTCTTGGACATAGAGATAAGATTCCAACAAGAGAGATTGATCCAAAATGTGATCTTCAACCTTCTTCCTTCACCAAATCTCTCATACCATATTGGGAAAACCAAGTACAATGTGTACAAGTGCTATTTTTGAACTATTGATAGTTATTTGTGAATTATTAGGGTTTCTTTTTAATCTTTCTTCTTCATCAAATAATTACACTTCAAAAATTCAACTAATGGACAAGAAAGTAGAGGTCATAATGCATAATAGACAACAAACACCAGAAATTAGACCAGTGGCCAGGGCAAAACTCACAAGGGAAAACCCAACAATCTTATTTCGTTAGAGAACCAATCAAACAAGAGATACCAAAGTCAAGTTATCGTCAAGTAACTAGCTTCACCAAGTTTCCAATTTATCCCTTTGTCACAATTGTCAACCACATGTTTGGACATCTATTATAGGTTTGTATCTCTCTTTCTTACAAGTCACCATAGAGCTTTGTACTTAGGTTTGGATCTCTGCCAGTTACCAGTCAACACGCATTCGGATTTCTCTCTGTTACATGTCACCACAAACCTTTGTACTTAGGTTCGGATATCTGTCAGTTACTAGTCAACACAAGTTCAGATCTCTACCTATTACACGTCACCATAGACATATGTACTTAGGCTCAGATCTTCGCCTATTACCATTCAACAAAAAATTGAATCTCTCTCGGTTACACGTCACCACAGACTTTTGTACTTGAGTTCGGATCTCTGTCAATCACCACAGTTTCGGATCTACTCACAATTGTCACCACGGGATTCTATACTTAAGTTCAGATCTCTACCAATCAACACAGGTTCATATGTGTTCACAAGTCTCACCACAAAATTTTGTACTTAAGTTTGGATCTTTGTCAATCACCACAAGTTCGGATCTGCTCACAAGTGTTCTTCTTCTCTTTGTCCTTTTGTTCCTTGTATACTTCACTTGAAAAGATATTAGGTGTGTGATCAAAGTTGCTTTTGAGGAGAGCGAACATGCTAATTTCAGTGTTCCATGGGTATGTGTCCCCCCACCTAAGAAACACGTCCCCACATTTCCTTGCGCTCTGTGGACGTGGGGATGTTTGGGGATTGTTTCCCCACGTCACCAAAAAAAGGAAACACAAGGAAACTCTTAGGGGGGGCATTTCTTCCCAAAAGATGAAACGTTTTCTATGTTTCCAAAAAAAATTGACGTCATATCATAAATAAATAAAAAACAAATCCCCAATTTTTTTTATAAATATACCATGAATCGATGGGGGGAAGGGTTTTTCTGATAATTTCATATTTGAAGGGACCAACAACGCAATGGGAGGTTGATCTAGAGGATGATGCACTGGTAGATATGGAGAGGGACTTGATGAGACACAAATGGGGTTGGTTGGTGTGCCACATAGCATGTTTGAGAATGCGAGTGATTATGATTCAGATGGTGACATGGTTGATCTTGATTTATTCATGCAGTAGCAGGATGCAAAGACTAGCGAGGCATTACGTCGAGCAATTATGTTCTTTTGTCATTTGATATGTTCTTATGTTATCTGCTTTTCTGTTTCGGACTTCAATTGTAGGCTTTAGTTTCTTTTTAATCTTGATATATGATATATTAGACTTGATTCAATAAAAATTTGAATTTGGATGTATCAGACTTGATTTTTATTTCAATATTCAATATTCACAGTTGGAACTTCAATATGGTTTAAACTTTTGTTTTCATTGTACAATGTTACAGTTACATATATGATTGTATCATGCTTTTCGTTTTAAATTTGTTTCAATTATATGATTCATCAATTTATCCTTCATGATGTAAGTGTTATATAATAATAAAGATACTTAAATTATAAAATTTCAATCATATATTATATTTTTTTAGTATTTTACTATTTTTGTCGGGGTCCCTTGTGTTAAAGACCCTAACGTCCCTCCTGCATGAGCACTGGCTACCCCTGCATCTCTCTCTCTAGCTACTCTGCTACTCTCCTCGCACTATCTCTGCCTCTCTGTCTCTCTGTACTCAATTCCCCTTAGTTTCTCTCCGATCACTGATTCTATGTCTCTTAGCAAACCCCGCTCTAGAGAATAGAATGACTAATCACTCTGGTGTATTCTCCAAGTGACCCTCAAGCCTCCTCTTATACTTTTCCTGTTGACATATCAACGACCGAGATTTAAGTCCCTAATCAACGGCTAAAATTAGTTCTGGCTTGATCCATGTCTTTTGGACCACTCTAACACAGATTCATATTAATACACATTAATATTTTATTTTCCCTAAGTTTAGACTTAGGAACTCCATTAAAAATATTAATTATTTTAATATCTCCTGATCTGTTTAGACTCTGCCCAAACCCTTTCTGGGCATCAAAGATCTCATGTGCCCCAACCTCCCAACCAAATTTCGTGGCTAGAGCACATCCGATGCTACCCCAAATCAACACATGCTCAACACATTACAGATCATCAACTGACGGAAATAGAAACAAGCACAAAAATGACACTGTTATTTTTGGACTAATGTCCCCCGAAAAACCCAATGCGGGAAAAATGGTGCAGCTATCTGAGGGTTTGATTTATTAAGCAGTTTCAGAATACAATCAAGGTCCCAAATCCGGCTCATCCAACAGAGAAAAATCTTAGCAGTAGTAACTCTCCTTCAAAGACAGATGCTTCGGCTGAAACCCCAGATAAACACTTAGCAGCTCCTCAGTGCCAATCTACCCCTCGAAAAACCCCAGCGTCAACGTCTAGGGACTGTGTCAGCCTCTTCTAGCCTATGTGTCAGCTTTCCCGGTAGTTCCCAGCAGTTCCGGATGTTCCTGACAGTTCCGACTTTTGCCCTTTGCGTCAGCTTTCCCGGCAGTTACAGCTGTTACTGGCAGTTCCGGCTTATGCCCTCTACGTCAGCTTTCCCGACAATTCCGGTTATTCCCGACAGTTCCAACCTCTACCCTCTGCATCAACTTTCCCCGCTGCTGCGTTGATCCTCCCAACACTATCTCTACCTCTCTGCTTCCGTATTCACTGCCCCTCAGCTGCAACGCCAGATCACTCTCTCAACTTTCTCAACAAACACAACCCCAGAAAATCAAAATCTTGATCTCTTGGTGTGTTCTCCAAGTGATCCTCAAGCCTCCTCTTATACTTTTCTTGTTGACAGATCAACGACTGATATTAAGTCCCTAATCAATGGCTAAGATCAGATCTGGATTGATCCATGACTTTTGGACCATTCTAACACAATTTTATATTAATTCACCTTAATATTTTAATTTTCTTAAGTTTAGAGTTAGGGACTCCATTAAAAATATTAATTATTTTAATATTTCCTAAATTGTTTAGAATCTGCCCAAACCCTTTCTGGGTATTGGAGATCTCATGTGCCTTAGCCTATCCATCAAATTTCGTGACTAGAGCACATTCGATGCTACCCCAAATCAACAGAAGGCTTATTGTTTTTCCACGATACTAGAGTCTAGGATAGAATCCTAAATCACTGACGCTACCAATCCAAGTATCACAAGAACACTACTTTGCACAACAAAACAACATACAACAGTAAATTTACTAGTGCACAAAATATACACAACTTTTTACAAATTTATACAACAACCCAACTTCATTATATTAGTCAATTTGATAATACAACAATCTAGGGTTCCCATACTAGGGATCATGGCACTCAAATATTCACTAGTACAAGAATACAAAATACAAGATACACTGACGTTGTAGGTGATGTAGCATGCAATCACAGTTGCTTTGTCATACTCGTATCATGTACACTGCGGGTCCTTCGCTTCTATTCTACAGCACTTGCCTCTATCAATGCACCAACTTCTTAAGCCCACTAAACTCGACTCTCCAATCTACTCTCTTGTTGATCGTTATTCCATCAATGCATCAATTGACAAAAGATGATTTCCTATTAATTGTTGAACTTTGGATGTGTTCAAATGCCTCCAATCAAATCTCATATTTATACATTTCCTCAAGGGCTTCAACGATTGCCTTGTGGGCTTGTCCAAGTTGTCATAAGTCCTCCTAAGTCCTAACAGTGAGCCAACTTGAACTCTTCTTGTGCAATCCCACACATTAATTTCAAAACTCATTTCTCCACTTCTAGAGCTTGGATTTGAGTGATTTTCATTGCCTTTTTCTTCTCTCGACATCCTCTAACATCTCAAAGCAATACATGTCAAAATCCCTAGTGGTTTCACACCTAAGAGCTTCGGTGCAAAGCCCACACCTTGGGTACCAAGCCCGCAAAGTATTTTTGTGGCGATCCAACCTCAAACCCGGAACCCTAGAGCTTGGAGTACCTCTCAAGCTACCAAATCTCAACGCTCCCTCTTAGAGAGGGACATACTTCCAAGACTAAGAAGTAACTCATCATCATCATTGTCACTACTCGCAACACTCCCCCAACTCCTAGCACCCAAAACTACAGCAATCCCTATAGCATGGACTACACCTCTCTCAGAAGTGTCACTGTCACTGGAAACCTCATGTTTCATCTTCTTCTCTTGAATCGTTTTCCAATCTCTCCATGTTATGAAACCAGCTCAAGAAAAGATAGAAAAGATAGATCAACGCCATATAATTCAGTCTCTTCGAGGGGGCAACCTCCTTTACATTACATAAATGAACAATTCTTGGATCATACAAATGACAAAACCTCCTTTCTATATATAGGATTCTAAGGAGTCACAATATAATCTAGCCGACCTAACAATAATAATATAAAGCCACAAAAATAACAATAGAGGGATTCTATGGGGCACAGTAATAACAATATGGGGGCAATAGGGGCACAACAATATTAATAAGGGGTATAACTACAATAGTAATGGGGTATCACTAGTATTATAGGGACCCAACATGCCCCTCTCCTTCAAAAAGTGTTGTCCTCAACGCTTGAGTAGTTCTGGATACTTCTGTATAAAATTATCATCCTCCCATGTGGAATCTTCAGTAGATAAGTTCTTCCACTTGATAAGATACTCTAAAATTGATCGATTTCGCAGTTGTCGAGTTCTTGTTTCTATGACTGCTTCTGGTTCAAATATAATGTTTCCTTCCTCGTCAAGTTCTGGCAATATTGTTTGAACTGGGAGCTTGTCGCCTATAACCTTCTTTAAACATGAAACATGGAAAACTGGGTGCAATCGAGAAGCTGCAGGAAGCTCCAATTTGTATGCCATAGTACCAATCTTTTGCAACACCTTGAACGGACCATAATACTTTGGTGATAATTTATTATCCTTCTTAGCTTGCTTGAGGGACATTTGCTATATGGTTGTAGCCATAGGAATACCCAATCACTTACATGAAAACTTCTTTCATTGTGATGTTGATCTTCCTGTTGTTTCATTCTATTATGTGCCAACACAAGGTTATCCTTTAAGAGTTGGAGGACTTGTTGTTGATGTTCGATGTGATGTTCCACTGCCTGAACCTTAGAATTTTCTCTTAAATATGATGTGATGGATGGTGGTTGATACCTAAGTCACCAGATTCGACGAATTTTATCAATGAAATTTGAAAATTGCCGAATTCCAAGCTAAAACGAACATGTTCGTTCGCGTTCGCCGAATTTAATGGCGAACTCGAACTTAATCCCGAATTCGAATTTATTCGGAAGAAATTCGTTTTAAAATCGATGAAATTCGATTACTGTTGAAAAAAATTCGTTTAAATTCGTTTTTTTTTTGCCGCGGGTTTTATTACTCGTGAGTCGGGTATCGGGTAAGGGTTTCATTTCACTGCTCGACGCTGCCGTCTCACTGCTTTCAAACTTCAGCCCTGAGACGAACTCTGCAACCATAAATTTTAACCTTGTAACTAGGGTTTATCATTTCAATATTGAAGGTCGACATCGTAATTATTTGATGTTGGCTCTGACTCGAACGCTTCCAAGAGAGGTTTTGCTGGTGGTTCGAGGCAAAGTTTACATCTCGAGGTCAGAAATGGATCCTTAAAGCATTCATTTTGCTTCCATTAATATATAGATTTCTTGGTCGCAACTAATTGTGTAAAATTTGGGCATTTTTCACGGCTAAATTATATTTATCTACTAATTATCATTTACGTTTAAATGTAGGTAAAAACCAATTTCCCATGCAGCTCTTGGATTAGGTTCTCACCTTACCTGGGTTCAAGACCATCGTTCTTGGTCATGCTATAATCACAAGATAATATTTTTTGAAACCATTTCTGAGGTTGGAAGCCTAGTTTTTTTTACTTTTCTTTGTAAAAAAGGGGTTTTCCCTTATTCCATACATTCCATATTGACAGTTTCTATATTTTGGAGCATGGTTTTAACTATGGCTTCACTCCCTTTGCCAGGTAATTTCTCTTAAAGGTATTTACATAGATTTATATGAATTTGACTTTAAATTGATTATATAATATATATAATATTATATTATATATATATTATTTCGAATTCTATATGTCGAACTTTATGTCGAATTTTATTGACAAAATTTTAGTTGGCGAACTTTATTCGAATTTCATGGTCGCCGAACTCGAACTCGAACTCGAACCTGGTGACTTAGGTTGATACCCATAAAGTGCCATAAATGGGGTCATTTTTGTTGTTGTATGGAAGGAAGTGTTATACCACCATTCAGCCAGAGGCAACCATTGACCCATTGTGTCTGTTTATCAGATACAAAGCAACGAAGATATCCTTCCAAAAATTTGTTTACTATCTCAGTT
>APFE030370103.1:0-10105 GCA_000404065.3 Pinus taeda
CGACACACACTCCTTTCCACAACTCATTGAAGATGAGGTGTGTTGTACCATCCGAGACCAGTCAGGATAGTTCTCCTTGCCAGTGAGAACTATCCCTATCATAGATATGATTGATTGCATTCTGTTAAAAGTTTACTTCTGCTGATATAAAAAAAACTTTTGCTGATAGACTAATACTTCTGATGGCAAAAAAAACTCTTATGAAAAAAGACTTCTGCTGCTATATAGTCAAATTTTCTGCTGCTATCGTTGGCATCTAAAAGTATGAGAAACTTCTGCTGTTATACCATTTAAATATATCTCTTTACAGTCAGACAACGTTTCAATCACCAGCTTTTCAATCACTATTTAAATATATCTCTTTATATGTCAGACAACATTTCAATGTTAAACAATGTTTCAAATATATCTCAGCATTTCAAATACATATCCGCTCATAACAGTGACATATCAAAACTGCGCTATCAATATATCAATCAACCTTTAAAACAGTGACATATCAAAACTGCGCTATCCATATATCAATCAGCCTTTAAAACAGTGACATATCAAAAACTGCGTTATCCATATATCAATCAGCCTTTAAAATAGTTTATATCACCATGTGCGTTTCTTCAAACAACAGTTAGAGACATAAAACAACGTTTCCTTTTTTTTAATGCAGATCCGCTCATATCCGCATATATCAAACAACGTTTTTTGTTTCAACATTAATACATATGGATGCCTGTGGGCACACAATAGCGTTTCAACAACAACACCATTTTGGTATCAAACAGACTCAGATAAATCATATGACAAGGATTTCTCCGCCAACAATTGATACCACCGTTCTACCCCGAGGGAATTCGCAGGCCTATGCAATAAACCATTAGTCAGGGCTCAAATGAGCAGCTAAGTGCTAAGCACCAAGCCAACAAGGAGAGGTGAGTTTAGTGTGCACGACACGTCCCTAGGGATTTCTTTCACAAAATTTTGATTATAACTGAATCACCTTTTGTCATTAAGAATGAAACTTCCTCTCTCGGCCAGATTCGAAGCTATAACCATAACCTACGGCTTTCAAGAATCCGACCAGATGGAACAGCTCATGTTGCAGCCAAGAACGCCGAGTCATGAACCCCGCATCTTCATGGTAACTACTTATTTGTGTAATTAAAAAATAAATTGCAGAAATCTCAAAGTAAAATTAAATGATTCTGTACAACAGCATTTCATATACCAGCTACAACTCCTTTCAACGCATAGGAACCAACAATCATATGTCAAATTTGCTCATATATCAACAACGTTTTTTTCTTAATACAGATATCAAACTAGCTCATATATCAAATCAACTCATATATCAACAGCGTTACCTTCAGGCGTTCCTTGTCAGGGAGTATTTCTTGTCAGGCAGTGTTTCTCCTTTAGGCAGCGTTTCTCCTTTAGGCACTGGACAGAGGAGCAGAAGGCAGGCAATGGACAGAGGAGTTACAAGGCAGTGTTAAAAAAGGAACCTGGGACTTGTGCTCTGATACCATGTCAGACCAGGAGTAACGCCAGAAAACTGATTCATTTATTCAATTAGCCAGCTATCTATTATATACATGAATGTGATCGTTCAGTTCATCTTCTTGATGACTGTTCACATTCAATTCCCCCAATCACTGAGGATTAGGTGTCAACAATAATTAATCTGAAGAGAGACAGTTTTTTAGTTAATGTTCAAACATATTAGATTAGTTGTTATGAATGGTGTGATTTATTAAGGGTTTCCATGTATTGCTAATGCTAAGGCCTCCATCATGGTTTATATTGTTCTTTCTTCTTTCAATTTCTATGGCCTCTTCAATTTTTTGTTTTAGGTAATGCTCTTCCCTGATGAGAAGTTTAGCTTATTCCATACAGACGTAGTGTGAGGAGGAGAAGGCATGTTCTGCAAGAGCAGATTAAGAGGTTATATTGCTAGATATATCAACTACATTCTCCTTAAGCCTAATGTTTAATGATCTACGGGTCTCACCAATGTATATTTTTTCCACATGAGAAAGGGAAAATGTATACTCCTTTTTGAAGTCTAGGGTTTATATGATCCTTAGCGGAGTCTATGATTTTTCTAATACTGTTCGGAGGAGTGAAAGCAATGTTGATGTTGTGTTTGTTTAAGATTTTAGAAATTTTATCAGTAGTTCCTTTTATGTAAGGTAAAGAGATTTTAGGAATGTCAAAGGTTTTCTTTACCCTAATATTCTTTAGGGTTTGAGGGATGGTTTTGTTAATGATGTTTTTATTTTATCCATTATGTTCAAAGACTTATCAGACGAGTCTTAGTTCATGTTTTAGGGTTTCAGGGTCAAAAATTCTAGAGGCACTTGTGGTTAGGGTTTTAATGATTCCATATTTTTTCTTGGGATGGTGATGAGAGTTCGCATGAAGGTATATTTCCATGTCCATTTTCTTTCTATAAGCTTTGGAGTTAAGCTTCCCACCTTTTTTGGATAAGAGGATATCAAGAAAGGGTAATTGGTTATCTTTTTCTACCTCAATGGTGAATTTAATTTGATTTGAGAGACTATTAATGTGAGCTAAAAATTCTTCAAGCTTGTCCTTACCATGAGTTCATTTTGCAAAAACATCATCGACGAATATTTTCCATTCTTCTGGGGAATGAGGAAAGGACTTGAGGGCTTTTTGTTCAAAATGTTCCATGTATATGTTAGCAATTATAGGAGATAGAGGTGAGCCCATAGCTACTCCATCAGTTTGTGTATATATTTTACCTTTAAAGCTAAAATAAGATGATTGAAGGAAATTTTTGAGGAGGTCTACAGTTTCGCTATCAGTGACTAATTGCATGACCTATAAGGCTTCATCCAATGCTGTCATAGTGTATAAGGAAATAATGTCAAAACTTACCATGAGATCCTCATCTTTCATTTCAAGGTTTTTGGTCCACTGAACAAAAGATGCAGAGTCTTTAATATAGGATGAAGTGTTACCAACTATAGGACGTAACTTTCTAGCAAGGAATTGAGCAAGGGGGTAGGTGGGTGAACCTATGGTATTCACTATGGGTCTTAATGGGACGCCCTCTTTATGAACTTTCGGGGAACCATATATTCTATGGGTGATGGAGCTAGTAGGTGTGATTTTTTTCTTAGTAATAGTATTTAGGGAAGAATCTTTTATTTTCTTGGTGACATCCTTAAGAATTTTAGTGCTTGGGTCTTTATCTAAGATTTTGTAGCATCCACTATTATTTATGTGATCTTCCATTTTTCTATCATAATCAGGTCTAACCATAATTATAGTTGTATTTCTTTTGTTTGCTTTTAAGATAATTATGTCTTTATTTTTTCTCAGGTTTTTTCTCTTCTTTAGTTAAGTTGCATGATGGTGGTTTGAAATTTCTAAGAATCTTAGCAATGTCTTGTCTAATTTCTTTAGCTTCAGTTAGATTAAAATCCTTTAAATCTACTTCTATGCTACTAATTATCTCCTGAACCAAGATTTTATTGGGCATGATGGTGAAATTTAAACCTTTATGAATAATGCATTGGGAAGCGAGGTCCAAGACTATGTTTGATAGGTTGATGAGAGTGGGTTTATCGAATCCTTCCATTTAAGAGGTGGCTAGGAGATGATTATTAAGAATTTTAAAAGTAGATGTACCATTCTGATGTGGAATGGTTTTTCTGTAGAAAGGGTGAATGTGCCTGAATATCGATTTGCACAGCCAATGTTGGAGTGGTTATGTTCCTATGCATTGTTGGATAGAAATAAATTTGAGTTGATGTGATTACGAGTGGTTCCAGTGATTACTTATGTGTTGGTGTGTTGTGATATCATATGTGGGATTATATGTGGAATGAAACTCGATTTATACAGTCATCACTTGAATCAATCTGGAGTGTTGTTTCTTTGGTATCTCAAATTGCATTGGAGTGAACAGGTGTGGTTCTAGCCATGCTGCTCATTGTTTCCTACGTGTTGGAGTGTTGTGATACCTTCGATGCTGGATACGGGTCAATATGGAGTGTTGTTTCGCTGGTGATTCGAGTTGCGTTGATGTGAAAAGGTGTGGCTTCCGCCATGCTTTCCATTCTAATGTTCTGAGATTCCACTGCCTAGAAAGAAATCCAATGTATGATGTCCACGTTAGAGCTATTACGGAGTTGATTTGTGTTGGTGTGATCATGCATGGTTCCAACTTTGTTTCTTATATGCGTGTTGCTGTATTGAGATTCCACTGTCGGGATTAAGATATTTCCAATGGAATAAGGGGAGATCTAGTTTGTGTTGAGTCGGTTTGGTATCATAGTGGAATTTGTGCATTCCATAGGAGTGATTTGCGAGATGAAACGATTGTCCAGGATGTTGATATGTAGATTCGAGGTTGTTGTGGTGGAGATATTAAGGATGGAACTCTCTATGTCTGTCCTGGAGTTATGTAAGTCTGAAAGAGTGATTGAATTGAAGTTGTGGTGTCGATCTGGATTTAAGGAGTTATCTGAGTTTTCTACATGAAATTTGATTGTTTCCTAAATGTTGTTCATTAAGTGAGAGTTTAGGTCAACATAAGTATATCTCGAATCCAATAGTTTTAATATTTTCTTGAGTTTCTTCTCTAAATCTTTAAATTTCCATCGTTCAGATTTGGTCTAAGTAAGTGCATCTAAGGAATGCCATAAGTCGAATCTCAGAGATGAAGCCAACAAGAGATGTAAATCTAGCAATTCTTGTGAGACTTTTATAAGTCGAAATTTGGTGAGTTTTATTTCATTATTAATTATGGTTTTACCTAATATTTCAAAGATTGGAAGGTTACGACCGTGTCTGAGAGGATGTTTGCATAAGGTGAATTTAGGAGTAATATTGTAGTTTCTCCAATATTTAAGAAAGGTTGGGTGAATTTAGGAGTAATATTGTAGTTTCTCCAATATTTAAGAAAGGTTGGGTTTGATAGGTATTTTTCCCTGGATAACCGAAGTTTCTCGAAGAGGGTAGCATTGCCCATCATGTCCCTTCCATGGTAGGACTGGATGATTTTGAGAATCCATATAGGTGAGTCAAATTTCAAAATAAAATTTTATGGAATAACCTATGCAAAGTTTTGATTAAACCCAATGTCTTAGACTTCTATGTGAGTCCATCTTCACGGGAATGCCTAGATTCTTTGAGAATATTAGTGTGTAATAGGTTAAGGAAAACCAGGGATATATATAATGATAGATGTGGGGAAATTTTTGATTCGGCTTGGAATATTTAACTAAAATAATTTATTAGGGTTATTGATGAGATAAATTAATTCAATTAAGGGATAATTTTTAATAGATTTTGTGAATTTTGTAGTGCATTATTTCATTTTAATAATTTATATTTATTAAAATAAAAAGAGGAGGGTTTAAATATAATGCAACTTTAATTAAATGCTTGAGTAAGTGGTAATGAGAACTTCCTAACATGACATTCTTTGAACGTTTAATGTCAATAAACGGATGGATTAAATTATTAGGGGATCATTACATGTTATGTTGTATTAACTTACTTTTATTTATTATGTATTATAGTAATATGGTATAGAAAATATTCTATTAATTATTTATTAATTAAATTTAATGATTTTCTTATTTAAAACCCTACTATTAGTAATGTATATGTGATGTGGGTTCCTGATATCAACTGTTTTAATGTTTTATCTTAATCATTTTATGTATTTAAACTATTTTATAATAACTTTTATCTTTAATTTATAAAGTTAAATCTTTATAGGCTGAAATAATTAATCTGAAGAGAGACATATTTTTTATGTTAATGTTAAGACATATTAGATTAGTTGTTATCAATAGTGTGATTTGTTAAGGGTTTTTAAGTATTGCTAATGCTAAGGCATTCATCATGGTTTATATTGTTCTTTCTTCTTTCAATTTTTATGGTCCCTTTAATTTTTGGTTTTAGGTAATTCTCTTCCCTGATGACAAGTTTAGCTTCTTCCATACAGATATAGTGTGAGGAGGAGATGGCATGTTCTGCAAGAGCAGATTTGGAGGTTATATTCCTAGATATATCAGCTACATTCTCCTTAAGTCTAATGTCTAACGATCTGCTGGTTTCACCAATGTATTTTTTTCCACACGAGAAAGGGACATTGTATGATCCTTTTTGAAGTCTAGGGTTTATAGGATCCTTAGAGGAGGCTACGATTTTTCTAATAGTGTTAGGGGGAGTGAAAGAAATTTTGATGTTATGTTTGTTTAAGATTCTAGAAATTTTATTAGTGGTTCCTTTTATGTAAGGTAAAGATATTTTAGGAATGTCAAAGGTTTTCTTTACCTTAATATTCTTTAGGTTTTGATGGATGGTTTTGTTAATGATGTTTTTATTGTATCCATTATATTCAAAGACTGGCTAGAGGTGTCTTAGTTCATGTTTTAGGTTTTCAAGGTCAGAAATTCGAGAGTCTCTTGTGGTTAGGGTTTTAATGTTTCCATATTTTTGCCTGGGATAGTAATGAGAATTCGCATGAAGGTATCTTTTTGTGTGGGATTTCTTCCTATAAACTTTGGAGCTAAGATTCCCATATTTTTTGGATAAGAGGATGTCAACAAAGGGTAATTGGTTATATTTTTCTACCCCAATAATGAATTTAATGTGATTTAAGAGACTATAATGTGAGCTAAAAATTCTTCAAGCTTGTCCTTACCATGACTCCATTTTTTGAAAACATCATCGATGAATCTTTTCCATTCTTCTAGGGAATAAGGAAAGGATTTGAGGGATTTATTTTTCAAAATGTTCCATGTATATGTTAGCAATTATAGGAGATAGACGTGAGCCCATAGCTACTCCATGAGTAAAGCTAAAATAAGATGATTGAAGGAAATTTTTGAGGAGGTCTACAGTTTCACTATCAGTGACTAATTGCATGACCTCTAAGGCTTCATCCAATGGTGTCATAGTGTATAAGGAAATAATGTCAAAACTTACCATGAGATCCTCATCTTTCATTTCAAGGTTTTTGGGCCATTGAACGAAAGATGTAGAGTCTTTAATATAGGATGAAGTGTTACCAACTAAAGGACGTAACTTTCTAGCAAGGAGTTGAGCAAGGAGGTAGGTGGGTGAACCTATGATATTCACTATGAGTCTTAATGGGATGCCCTCTTTATGAACTTTGCGGGAACCATATATTCTATGGGTGATGGAGCTAGTAAGTGTGATTTTTTCTTAGTAATAGTATCTAGGGAAGAATCTTTTATTTTCTTGGTGACATCCTTAAGAATTTTAGTGCTTGGTTCTTTATCTAAGATTTTGTAGCATCCACTATTATTTATGTGGTCTTCCATTTTTCTATCATAATCAGATCTGTCCATAATTATAATTGCATTTCTTTTGTTTGCTTTTAAGATAATTATGTCTTTATTCTTTCTCACATTATTTAAGGTTGCTCTCTCTTCTTTAGTTAAGTTGCATGATGGTGGTTTGGAATTTCTAAGAATCTTAGCATAGTCTTGTCTAATTTCTTTGACTTTAATTAGATTAAAATCCCTTAAAGCTACCTCTATGCTACTAATTATCTCCTCAATCAGGATTTTATTGGGTGTGATGGCAAAATTTAAACCTTTATGAAGAATGGATTAGGAAGTGTGGTCCAAGACTATGTTTGATAGGTTAATGACAATGGGTTTATCGAATCCTTCCGTTTGAGAGGTAGCTAGCAGATGATTATTAAGAATTTTGGAATTAGATGAAGCGTTCTGATTTGGATTGATGTTTCCTAGAGAGCGGGTGAATGTGCCTGAATATTTATTTACGCAACCAACGTTGGATTGGTTATGCTCCTCTACTTTGTTGGACATAAATCGATTTGAATTGATATGACTAGGGGTGGTTCCAGTGATTATCTGTGCATTGGAGTGTTGTGATACTATAGGTGGGATTATATTTGGATAGCGGTCTAATGCAACTTGATTTATAAAGTCAGTACTTGAATTGATTTGGAGTGTTGTTTCATTGGTATCTTGAATTGCATTGGAGTGATCACATGTTGTTCTAGCCACACTGCTCATTGTTTCCTATGTGTTGGTGAGCTGTGATACCTTCGACACTGGATAGGGATCGAACTGGAGTGTTGTTACCCTGGTGATTCGAGTTGTGTTGGTGTGAACAGGTGTGGTTCCTGCCACACTACTTGTTCTGGTGTTCTGAGATTCTGCTACCTATAACGAAACCAGATGTATGATGTCCACGTTAGAGCTATTCTGGAGTCAATTTTTATTGGTGTGATCATGTGTGGTTCCATATTTGTTGCTTACCTACGTGTTGGTGTATTGATATTCCACTATTGGGATTAAGATATTTGCAATGGCATAAGGAAACATTTGGATTGTGTTGAGTCGGTTTGGTATCATAGTGAAATCTATGCATTCTATAAGAGTGATTTGCGAGATGAAATGATTGTCCAAGATGTTGATATGCAGATTCGAGTTTGCTGTGGTGGAGATATTAAGGATGGAGCTCTCTATGTCTATCCTAGAGTTATGTATGTCTAAAAGAGTTATTGACTTGGATTTGTGGTGTCAGTTTGGATTTAAGGAGTTATCTTTGTTTTCTACATGTGAGTTGATAATTTGTTGGATGGTGTTCATTAAGTGAGAGTTTAGGTCAATAGAAGGATGCCTCGAATCTGATAGCCTTAATATTTTCTTGAGTTTCTTCTCTTAATCTTTAAATTTCCATCGTTCATCTTTGGTGCAAGTGCATCTAAGGATTGCCATAAGTCGAATCTCAGAGATGAATCCAACAATAGATGTAAATCTAACAGTTCTTTTGAGACTTTTATAGGTCAAGATCTGGTGAGTTTTATTTCATTATTAATTATAGTTTTACTTAATGTTTCAAAGATTGGAAGGTTGTGGCTATGTCTGAGAAGATGTTTGCAGAAACCGAATCTTGGAGTAAGATTGTAGTTTATACAATATTTAAGAAAGGTCAAATTTGATAGGTATTTTTCCTTTCATAACCAAAGTTTCTTGAAGACGGTAGCATTGTCCATCATGTCCCTTCCATGGTAGGACTAGATTATTTTAAGAACCCATACATGTGAGTCAAATTTGAAAATAAAATTTTATCGAATAACCTGTGCAGAGTTTTGATTAAACCGAGCGTTTCAGAGTTCTATGTAAGTCCATCTTCACGAGAATGCCCATATTCTCTGAGAAGATTTGTGTGTAATAGGGCAAGGAAAAACAAGGATATATATAATGATGGATGTTAGGGAATTTTAGAGTAAGCTTGAAATGCATAATTAAGATAATTGATTAGGGTCATTAACAAGATAAATTGATTGAATTAAAGGATAATTTTAATATATTTTAGTTAATGTTTGTAGTGGCAATAATATTTTTTTTAGTTAAAATTATTTAATTAATAATTCATAAAGATAGGGCCCTTAAATATAAAAAAATTTTACTTATTAAGTTAACATGGTATGAGAAATTCCTAAATTGACATTCTTGACCAATATGGCAATTTTAAGGAAATGGATTAAAAATTAGGGATCATTAATTCTATTGCTAATTTGGTATAACATTTATGTTTAATTAATTATTGTATATTAGTTAAGATAGGTATATAAAATATTCTAGTAATATATAATAATTTATGATTTCTTATTGAAAACATTACTATATAATTATATGTGATGTGGGTCTTGTATCAATTTTTTTATGTTTTATCTAAATTGTTTTATGTATTTAAACTATTTTATAATAACTTTTATCTTTAATTTATAAAGTTAAATATTTATAGGCTGAAATAATTAATATGAAGAGAGACAGATTTTTTACGTTAATGTTAAGACATATTAGATTAGTTGTTATGAATAGTGTGATTTATTAAGGGTTTCCAAGTATTGCTAATGCTAAGGCCTTCATCATGGTTTATATTGTTCTTCCTTCTTTCAATTTTTATGGCCCCTTTAATTTTTCGTTTTAGGTATTTCTCTTCCCCGATGACAAGTTTAGCTTCTTCCATACAAATATAGTGTGAGGAGGAGATGGCATGTTCTGCAAGAGCAGATTTGGAGGTATGTTCCTAGATATATCAGCTACATTCTCCTTAA
>APFE030370122.1:0-37284 GCA_000404065.3 Pinus taeda
GGGAATAACCATTTCTTCATTTGCTCCATTGTGATAATCACAAATATGGGTGAGTTCAAACTTCAACTTTTTTAGTTCAGTCACAATGTCATGTATAGTTTAAAATGTATATAGTAAATATGGGGGTAAATAACATCCAAGGTATATCTTATGGTTAATTAGGCTCAAACATCTCATAGAGAAACATAATTTAGTTGACTAAACATGATAGCATATTTTTTGGATACATTAGCATAGATTCATTTCAATTCTAAATTTTAAAATAGGGTTGCATGAAAATGATGTATATTTGTGGATATATTGAGCATAAATGATGGTATATTTTTTATTATACTAGCATAGTTTCACCTGAATTCCATATTTAAAATACATTGAGAAGGCTTAATCTAAAATTAATAAGTGTTGAGAAAGCTAAAAAATTAAGATGCAAGACAAAAATATATCAAAGTAAAGAGAATATTTAAACATCATATGTGTATATTATTTCCAAGACTTAAGACATATAGTGAATTATGTGGTCAAGTGTTCTTTTGTGCTAGAGGCATCTCCACTGCTAAGTAGACTATGGTCTTGTAGACATTACTCGGGTTATGATACCTGTGGTTCTAAGTTGACAATGGACTTATTAAATTCATTCTAGAGTTTCACAGAGATTACCTACTCCCCCTATTGAGTTGAGGCCCTACACAAGGATCAATACCAGTGTACCTAATATTTCATTAGTCGGGATAAAAAAAACACTTAACTACTTTTTCCAAATGTTTAGAAGCATGGATCTTAATCTTGGTTTGCACCAAGCGATAATGTTCATCAAGTCATTTGGGAAAGGTAAGTCCTTCATTGTTGTTGAGCATTTATTGTGCATTTCCATCCTAGTTAGTTGTTACATTTAGCTACTTCCTGGCCTAGAAATTGAGAATAAAAGAATGTTCATTTCTCCTTTAGCTAATAAAAGTAAGACATGTGTGTTTTAAAAGAAATACTTGTGAGTTTTATGACCATATCTTTAATCACCTATATTTTTGAATTACATTTCCTAAGTGACAACCCTCTTAGTGTTTACTCTATAGGGCTCTACTATGAACATGAACTTTACTTACACTGTCCATATGAATGTTGCAATTCTAAAATGTACCCTCTGAAACAAACTAGACACTGGAAAGCATAGGTTTCAAAGTATTCAATATTCCTAACCTCATGTTGAAAACTAAACAACACCAATGGGTAGTGTAAAAATAACAACAAACCGCTAATAACAATATCAATCTGATATCACAATTCCATCAAACCTCAGAAGATTTGAATGAACATAGTAGACTAGGCTCTCAACTCCCCCCAACCATAGTTCCATTTCTTTTCACACATTATATCTACATTAAGATGTTATTTTACCCATGAGTTTAATGTTGTATGTGTTCTTGACAATGGCCATTCACCTAAAGTATTTGGAAAATGTTACAATTTTATTTTTAAGAAAAATTTTATAACTCATCATTCTTTTTTTTAACTATCCTTGATTTTACAAGATAAGTCCTGGCAAGTTCATTAAATGATGAAAAAATAGTCATATGAATTTTCTCATGACATTGGAACAAATCCTACCAAGTATATTGTCATTGAATTAATGAGTTCATACTTGTGAATGCTCTCATTGACATATTTAATTGATACAGAATACCTTGGATAAAACCTTGCAATTTTTACAATTTTTATATAATCAATTATATTATACATATACTGTAATAACTTGTTTATTTTGATGGATGATGAGATGGTCTAGCGCGAGAGGGACGCTGAGGAGGAGGTAGGGTTTTTCTTCTACTCTTGCTGCTACCATTAAGAAAGAGGTGGCAGGGCCGCCTCTGGTGAGAGCTATGGTGGCCCTTCTTGATGCCATTGTTAGGAGCTTCGACGCCATTGCCACGCTGCCGAAGTCTGTAGGCTGAAAATATAAGTGTCGGAGTTCGAAGATACAGTTAATGTTTGAAGGTTTAACCGTTCCAGCACAGCCTCTGGTGGAGCCACATCTCTGGCCTCCACTATTCCTACAGATCCGAACCCTCGCGACGTGCAAATAAAGATTCATTTACCAAAGCACGACACTAAAGTCCCTTTCCTCTTCTTCAACTCTGAGAATCCAGGTTGGGGGTCTGCTCTTCTTGGACTCTGAGTATCATGAGAGTCAGTGTCTTGAAGTTTTCAGCAGTCTACTGCTCGACCCTATCGTGCCGCTCTGCTTTGGCGGTCAATCCAAGGAGTAGGCCTTTAGCGTTTTTTATCTGAGTTGCGAAGCAGGTGCGGGGAATTTTTTATTTTTGGTCTCTAGATTTTACTCTTCATGGGGGTGAGGTGGCTGCCCTAGCCGCATCTGCCCCCAGACTCGCCTTTGCTCTTCTTGGGACCGGATGGGTTCCTTTGCTAAGACAGATGGTGCTATTTTTGGTCACTCTCTGGCATACCTCCGCAGTTTTTTGGAGCGTTGAGGGAACTGGGGGTGTGGAGGTGATTGCCTCTACAATGTTTCGTGCCACTTCATCGTGGCTATTTTCATTGGGGTTTCTGTAGGCTGCTGAGGATGTATGGGGCAGTATGGTTTCTACCTCTGTTTCATTGGTTTTAGGAGGAGAGTTTGAGGGGGCGGGGGAGGAGTTGCTACCCTGGTTTCTCTCTTCCTCATTTCGTGCCTCTCCTACTTGTCTGGGCGGCTAGATTTAGAGTTTACTATTCACTTTTTCCCTCCTCAGGAGCTTTATTTGTTGTTTGTTGTGATGGGTATGGGTATCCTCGACAGGTCTATTTTTTGCAGACTGGTTTGGGGTTTACATACCCATTTACTTGCTGCCTTGTCTGAGGGCTTTTCTGGAATACTTCTTTTGAAGTATTGTTATTGTAAGTGGCTTTTCCACACTTATGCATATGCGTTTAGCATCTACAACATATAATTTTCTAAAATTAATGGAAATTACGGATTTTCTCCACGGGAAAAAAAAATGTTTATTTTAAAAAGTTTTAAGCAACGTGGGTTGATTCGTCATGACCTTGTGATGTAATTAATGTAAATTCCTTTTATATATCTCTAGAGAATATGTATTCCATATTAAGCACAAGGAAAAGGCCCACCTAGACAATTCTTATGGTTCAAATTTTCAAGTTTCAATATTGGTTTATATTCCCTAGGGACCATGGGTTTGCCACTATGTTACAAAAACAGTTTTTCATAAAATATTATTTCTATATTCCTTCAATAATTTTTTAACATATGTCATGTATTAATCTAACAACATGTTACCACATTTGACCACATGCTTATGTTAGAAGATGTGAGCCTTCTGAGGAAACACACACTAGCATGAAAACCAAAGGTCTATCCTAGTCCTTTTGGTTTACCAGTTTTACCTAAGTCAATATCAATGTTGGATATCTATAATTTTGATTTAAATCATTACCATTCGCATGCAACCGATTTATTGGAAAAATGTTCTAAGAAAGATCAATAATTCTTTGAATTTTGTGCAAAAAATAGCATATGAATCCTCATGGATTGGAACGTAGGAATTATTTGGCATGAAATCCATTGTTAAATGCATAAATTTCATATGGATTTTTTGTATATTTCCTTTTCTTTTTTCACATTTGTGTATCCATATAGCATATTATGAAGTGGATTAATCAATTAAATTTGCATGTGTTAATCATAATTATGTGTGATCATTTCTAATTCCATCCATACTTCGACCTAGAATTTTATCGAGTGTTATTAAATGGCCCCACATCTATTCATAATTGGGAATCCTTACTATATCTTGTGAAAATTCTTGAGATAAGGTGAAGTTTCTATCTAGATACCAGTGTAGGAGCAAGGTTGGGTTTATCATTTCGGAGTACAAAGTTGAAATTTAATTTTCCAAGAGTACAAAAGAAATTCTAGATGTAGAAGAGCCATAAGAAAAATGATAATTATTTTAGGTTTCTAATTATAATTAAAAATTCAAAGTAGGAATTGATTTTAATTAAAAAGATGAGCCACTTTTTTCCTTGGATCCAAAAACTGCAATGCCCACTTTTCGAGCTTATCTTCCAGCATCTCTTGGGAATGGCCTACGATGATGGGTTCCTTGGGGAGGTATCTATGGTAGTATTTCAATGATTCCATGAAGTTTTGAAGAAGATGCCATAGATAAATTGATGCTATGAAGGAATCTCTCGTAACATGAGAGGACAATGGATAATTGGTAGTAGGGAATAAATTGGTGATCCATTTAACTTGGGGCTCAATTGGAGCATGTGGTAATAAGACACCATTAGAAAAATGAATTTAATATCTACAAATCACCTAGGTATCTACAAATTAAATCATTCAATATTTAACCCTCTCTCTCCATACCTTTCGTTTTTGTCATCCTTCTGGCTAAATGCATGGATCATTTCACATGTGTTTTGTTCAAATCCATCCATAAATCTTATTTCTCTCTATATTGGTTTCTGAGATAATTTTGTTGCATTATTTAAACACATGAACCTTAGAAGAAACCACCAACTTTTGCTCAAATTTTGGTTCTTGTTTGAAGTGGAGTTCCATTCTTGCCATGTCTCAATGATGTATTTCTATTTTTTTCAAATTGTTTGAATTATTATTCTCCCTTATCACATAAGATCTACAATTTATTTTAGATTCACACACATTGGGGACACAAAGGGCTCCTCAAGTCCCCATTAATGATCGATCAAAGGACATACAAACATGGTGATGGTGTTTTGAACCAATGATTTTTTTTCTTTAATTTCCAATTCCATCAGTATTATGACATTGGTCTAACCATTGCAACACATTTTATTAAATTTGTAGGGCCATTGATATTGTGACGAACTTTCCCACAACCAAAACATCACAACTATGGCATGTGTGTTACAATGTATTTTGTAAAATTAATGGGTTCATTAGTCTCACGATGAGATTTCCCATGGCCACAATGTCACAACCATGAGTTAAACATCACAATGTACTTTATAAAATTGGTGGGATCGTCCATCTTCGAATGGTGTTTCCCGCGACTTAAATGTTCTAACAACAACATGACCATCACAACGTATACTGCAATATTTGTGGTATTGTGGGTCTTGTGATGATATTTATCATGACCTACACGTTGCAGCTATGGTATAGTCATCGTAACATACTTTGTACAATTATTGGGATCATTAGTCTTGCAACATGGCTTCCTATGACCTAAACATCAAAATTATGGCACACGCATTGCTACATACTTTGTAAAATTAGTGGGATCACTAGTCATGTGATGGGAGTTACCACGACCTAAATTTTGCAACTATGATGTGCCCATCATAACGTACTTTGTATAATTTTTATGATCATCAGCCTTGCAACAACCTTTTCCCATGCCTAAGCATCACACAACCATCAAAAACAAGTTTTCTATCCATCAGAGTTAATATGTGCCTTCTGACAACCTTTGTAATGCCTAAACATCACAACTATGTCAAGTTTATGTTGGTCTTTCTATGCTAGTTTTGATGGTCGTGCCTACTTCCTTCATAAAGTAGATTGATCCTTCTATAGAAAATCACTCCCCACTAGACAACCTCAAATTCTATATAAATAAATTCATTTTCTGTTAGATAAGCTTTGCCTCTCCATAAATAAACTCAGTTGTTTCAATAACACAACGTATCCACAAACAAAATTACTTGTTAGGGTAATTTAACCTCTTCACAAATAAACTTAGACACTATAACAAACTTTGTCTTTTCACAAAAGAAGGATATGACATCCTCCAAAGATGAAACCTGAACTTCAATGTTGATTACTACTCAAAAATATGAATGATATCTCACCTTAACCATATTGGGTGGTTGGTTTTAGCACTAAATAAAAATCCTTAATGAGGCTCTCATCCTTACAACTAATCTCTTAGATCTCTCAAATGAAGTATGAAATATAATAACTAATATATGTTAAAAAATGAGCTACAATTCTCCTTTTCTAATCTTAGATGATCCAAAAATACAATTTTATCATAGGTTATAAAACTAAAATAAAATAATTATTAATTTAAGATATTAAATTAATAATTATTGTTCTAGAATGTTTAATTATTTAGAATTAGTATATTGTTGTAACTAGATATGACTCTCCAAATGTGTCATATATTAGGCTCTATTTTAGGAGATTTGTGAGCTAGTTGGTCTGAATAGCATTTATTGTGAATGGACACTAGTTATTTAATAGGTGATCCATAATTAGAGGTAGTTACGACATGGAGCTTATAAATAGCTCATTGTGAGAGTGTTTGGTTGTTCGGGTGTAAACTCTTGCAAAATCAAATTATGTAATTATTTTTTTTTATTAATAAAATTACGTGTTTGAGGACACTTCTGCCATTATAGTGGTATCAGAGTCAAAGATCTCGAGTTCGAATCACACCCGTCTCGTGTTGGGGGATTGTTGGGCATTGGATAATCTAGCACTCCCCATGTGTTTAGTGACATGGACTAACCGCCTCTCGAAGATCCGTCCACTCTGGCGATGCGTTCATTTACTAACACCTGCGGGTTTTGGTGTAACAACAATCGTGATCCCAACAAGTGGTATCAAAGCTCCGGTAATGCTGCAGTTGTTTTGAGGAGGAGATTCCAGCTCTACAAGCTTTTGGAAAACTCCATTGAATTGTTCAGGGAATTTTGGTATGAAATTTCTCAAATTTTTGTTCAAAAGAGAAGAAATTATATTATTTTATTGATTTTAGATTTTGAAATCTGAAAATCATTTTTTTTAATTATTATCAAAATCGTTGTCTGGAATTTCTATTATTTTAGTGCCATATTTGATAGCTTGTCACCTGAATTACCCCATCTAGAACAATTACTTTCCCATATGTTAATGCCTGAAATACCATCAAATCTTGATATTGGGACCTGCCCTCAAATAATATCTTCTCCACCTTCAGCGAATGTGTCTCTCCAGGCCATATAGGATTGTTGAATTATTGCAAATTAGTATCAGTTCCATCCAACTTGACTCAAAGTTCGAAAAACCAAACTTTATAATAGGCAAAATACGTCCTCCCTTTAACTCCCCACCCCCTCTGGCCTTAGCGCATGACAAAGGCCTATTTTCCTCTATTGTTTTTGCAGCAGAATTGTTCTTACTACTTCTGGAGGGAAGGTTCCTAAAAAATAATACGCACTATTTTGGGGATTTTGGGAGGTGTGCTCCTCACATTAGTGATCTGTCTGTTTACCACGCGGAGCAAACTGAAATCTGTGATTTCAAAGAGGCCAGTACCCCTTGCGCTGGGTGAAGACACACATGAATATGGTTTAGAACCGACAAAAAATCAGGAAGAAATTCTCTTTACCTTGGAAGCACTCATAGAGTCAACAGATAATTTTCATGGCATTGTATACAAGGGAAACACAAAAGATGGAAAACAAATAGCAAAGAAGAAGTTGTTTGCAATTTCTAGTCTAGGCAATGCAGCATTTATGAATGACGTGAAGGTTTTGGCTAATGAACGACATCGAAATATTGTTGAGATGCTTTGTATTTTTGTTGTGAGCACAATTGCCAGCCGGCATTGCCAGCCTACATGGAACAATGAAAAGTTTCTTAATAAAGGTGCAATGCTAACGGAATTGAGGCACAATATTTGGTGTTTTTTATTAATACCTCAACGCATTTGAAAAGTGTACATTTATATAGAGTTTTGATATTAAATCATGAAGATTTTCATTTAAACGCACATGCATATTATTTTCACATAAAAAGTTCATGGTTATAAAAAAAATCGCGTTACTTAAGTGGATTTTCAATGAAGGTATATGGAGAAAAGTTTTGGAAAGTTTATTTGTAAAGATAATGGAGGGATAAAATACTTTTGGAGAAATAAGGTTTTTTTATATATTTTGTAATTTGTAATTTGGAGAGATAAGGAATTTTCTCTTATTTGTAAAATAATATTTTTTGGAGAAATAAGGTGTGAGAGGTTATTTATAAATGTCCAGTGTAGTAAGCTTTTTGGAGTAATAAGGAGATTTTATTTGTAATTTGTTTTTGGAGAGATAAGTGTGGCATTGTAACTCAAAGTAATTTTACTTTGAAGGGGGGTAACTTTTTTTTTAACCAAGTTTTGCAAGAGCATCATTGTAAAAGTCAAATTTTGAAAGTTACCTTCTAATTTTTTAGAAATTGACTAGAGCCAAGTGCAAAGCTTAGTCATTTTTCTCCTACTTCAATGACTATACAAGGCTCAAGACCAAGCCCCAATAGATCGTGTTTTTTGTGTGGTGTGTTTTGTTGTCCATCTTGTCATTTATGTTTCGATTCTTTGTGCGAAGCTTCAACGCTACAATGTCTAAGTTGATTAATAAAATTATGTATCTGAGGATACTTCTGCCATTATAGTGGTATCAGAACCAAAGGTCTCGAGTTCGAATCACACCCAGCTCGCGCTGGGCGGGAGATTATTGCACATTGGATAATCCAGTGCTCCCCGTGTCTTTAGTGACATGGACTAACTGCCTCTCGAGGATCCGTTAACTCTGGCGATGCGTCCATTTACCAACACCTGTGGGTTTTTATGTAGCCACAATCGTGATCCCAACATCTAACTTGTATCATCACAATATGATGATTCAATATCACAGGTCATAAAAATACCATGAATTTCTCTTTTTTATCTCTTTCCTACTCAATAATATAAAGAGATTTTAATTTTGGTTTTTTATTTTTCCCATAATCACTTAATAACACCGTTTAATTTAATTATTCATTCTCACTTCTAAATGTTTATGTATTCACTTGAATGATAGCCAAACAATTTAATTAACTGATCCCTATTTTACTTCTATAGCTTATGGGAATCAAATAGGCCACTCAGTTAGTGGCCATTCAAAGAAAGGGAAATTACATGGTCAACCTTCTCAAGGTTGACCAAATAATTAATATGGTTCATTCATTTACTCTTACTAAGGTTTACAATTTTCAAGAGAAAGTGAACTTTTTATACCAATTAACTTCCAACTATGTTGAGGTAAAAAAAGGTTTCATGCACCTTCTCTGAAAGGCACTATTGTGGTGGCTACAATTGAACGACACTGCTAGGAAGGCCCAGATTAAAGTGGTATGCATATGGTATTCTATACATGACACATTACATTATTCCCTATATTTCAAATTCATTCTTTATGAAGGTGGTAATTGGTCATGGAAATTTCAACACTCTCATCCTCATCCTCGAGATTTGGTTGGAAAGAATACCCTCGATGTTGATGCCACTACAGTAATGAGGAAATAAAATAAGCCCACAATAACAAAATAAAAATAAAATGCAAGAGATGGTTGGGAAAATATTTATCACATGGGGAAAATACCAGTATGATCTCTACTTGCCTCATTATTCATCACTCAGTATTTAGAGTACTTGATGCTACCCAAATAAAATGAAACCCTTGTATTTTCCCAACCCCAATGAGAAATAAAACAAAACATCTTAAGAGGTAACGAATTTAAATATATCAAATGAAAAATCAAGCTTATAAACTATCCAACCATATGAAAGCATTATTATAAACAAGTAAATGGTGTAGTAGAGCAATGGAAATAGAATTCTAAGAAAAGGTGTAACTAGTGCTTCCATGACTAATCCCTACTTGCACATATACACTCTATATGTTGGGCCACCATTAGTTGGTCACTTGGCTATGGTACCTAGCCTTGATGTCTTTCCAATACATACTATATCTACACTTGTACATATGGACTAACATTCGGACTAGGACCTACAACTTCCCCTTGAGGGTTAGAATAGATAATAGGGTTATCCACCTATCCATCACAAATATAAGAGAGGAAACAACAACATGGCACTTGGTCTAGTTAGACACTTGATGTTGATCATTGTGTGAAGTATTGTTTGTGTATCTAACATTATGTATGGTACTCTATGATTCTTTTATGGTTTGAGTTATCTAATTATGGATTGATTGGAACTTTTTTATAAGGATATTTTGTGAGATGCTTGACATCGCAGTAATAGAAAATGTTATAGGTGATTTCCCCACTTGCTAACTAGTGGAGTAGAAGTTGTACTCTCCAAACTAGAGAGGGAGATAAACATTGATGGTGCAATATTTCCTATCTAGGATAGGGAATTAGACTGATTAAGGGATTTATATAATTCTTGACACTACAAGGAATCCCAAAATGCTAGACCATTGAGCCCATGATGCTAAACATTGGAGATATTGCTGATTTGGACAGTGAACCTAGGATTCCCCTAGCATGGTGTTGACACTATTTGATACGAATCACTTGATCCACCTAATAGATGATGATGGTCATCCTTAATATCACAAGATAGGGATTTTACATCACATTGGAGTGCCAATAGTTGAGCTATTTAATTGCACATAAGCCCTTTTCCTCTTCTAACAGTGATGTTGGGCACTTTTTATTCATGATGTCTTGGCATGCAGATACCTTTGATGGCTTGTACATGATAATATGGATCATTCATTAGCCCTTACCTCACATCTTGAGGCCTTTTTGAGTTCATTTGAAAAAATAGCTAAATATATGTGTGTATTTAGTGTAATTAAAACTAAAAATACTATTGACTTCGTTACAATTATTTATTTTATTTAAACTATGTAGATAAATTTCAAAATAAAAAAGTTGCAATTAAATAAATCTTTATATCTAAAAGGTATAAAATTATAACAAAATCTATAAAAATAAAAAATAAAAAAATAAAGAAACAAAAGATAGAAAAAAGCATGGTATATGTTTAAAATAAATAAAGAAAAAAAATATGATGACATGCTAATAAATTCATTGATTGTTGAAAAATATATATTAATAATTATGGTATTAAATGCCACAAAAAATTACTTAGGAATTTAGAGATGGCATTAATAGATTATGATGGATTTAAATGTAAAACAATAAAAATAGCTAAAGTATTAGATATGATATTAAAATAGTTTTTTGTTGTTTCATAAATTTAGTGTTAAAAGGAAAATTAAATTCATGTTATGTAAACATGTTTCTGATTCTGTAGCTCCTCCAGAAGTGTGGTAAGACTCTATAACTACCTATACAAACATTCTAATGAGTGTGGTTCTTCCACATGGCTAGGTGATGAAACATGTTCATCAGCCAATTCACCCTCATGAATATCCTCGACACCCCCATCAGCCTCCACTTCTCCTATGCACCCATAATGGCCAACCAGGAATTTGTGAGGTCACCCACGTCACACAACATGCCCCCTTCATCTAAGAATTCCACTATATAATCTAGACCACAAAGACAAATTTAATTCAACCACCCAAATGTTGTATCTTGGTAATCAAATCCCGCTTCAAAACTCAACAAGATAAAAATTGTCAAAAATTACATATTCTTCCACAATTATGACTAAAGAAGCACCCCCATGATTACAATACTTCCTCTTGAATAGGGTACCCCATGTAACCAATGACAGAGGTAGTGAGCCTAGGACCTCAAACTACTTCTCTTGAACCTAAGAAATTTTTGTGATAGATATGTGTAACAAATACTGCTAAAGATGATAGGGACCATGACAAATTCTTGAAAGCATAAAGATGAGGAAACCCAAAAAGAACAGACGACCACCACATCCAAAATTTCATTTACAATGGAACTCCTAGGGCCTAGAGGCATAGCCATTTTTCTTACTAAATGAGGAAAAGAATAAAACCACCCCATTTTAACTCCTGCAACAAGAAAATTTAGTAGTTCTCTTATCCTCACCACGTCTCGCCATCCAAAGGATAGTTCACCACCCTTCAACTCACTGAGGTGCCAAACTGTGCAAAATACACACCATAGTTACCAAAGCACAAGCCCCTATAGCTTGCATTACTCTTTCACTCTAAAGAAACCAATCGAATGAACATGCATAGGTTAGTGGCCTATTTATAGTCAACACTCCCCTACCACCTTCCCAAAATTCGATATCTAGAAAAATAGACTTTTGAGAAAAAAGAATCGTTCAGGAAATAATCCCATTCGCATGTTTGTAGAATGTTTTGGGTGTCGTATGCAACTTTTCTATGGCCCCTAGCCACATCGATCCCCCATGTTTGGTCACAATCATCAAGGTAAACATTAACCTTCATATTATTTTAATTTTATAATATATATAAAAAAATAAGTATTCATATATATATTCTTTCCATGCGTCAACTCCAAACTAAATGAAAAACTAATTGGATATCTCTTTCATTTTGAGTTACACACCACTAAAATGTTTTAATCATAATTTTCTTTTTCATTTACCAATATAATATATATAGTTGAAATCTGGATATTTATCTATACTACTACAACATAGACACACAGACACACACATTCATGTCGTATGTCGACTCCAAGATAAATAAGGAAAAAATTACACATCTCCATCATTCTAGGATAGGCACCTTTGGATTAGGCGGGTGAAAGGCAAATGAATGGCTGGGATCCAATCATAGGAGGGAATGTAGGTAGATGGGCGAATATGGTTAACTAATAGGATGGACGACTGAGATTATATCGCGGAGGCTAAGTCAAAAGATGGATGGACGGGACTAATTGGTTGATCAATGATGGAGATCGGCTGAGCTGGTTGGCAATCGGGTGAAGTGACAACTGTTAGATTAGGAGATAGATCGATGGTTGAGGCTGAAGCGCCTAAAGGAATGTGCGAAAATGATAGAGCGGGTTTCGAAGGCGATAAGCTGTTTTTCGCGCACCCTCAAAGCTATAAGAAGTTTTCCAAAATTTTACGCAATTAGCCTCCCTCGGAAACACGTAGCATATGGACACCGCTCTTATCATGTGCCTACAGCTTGATAAAGACCAGATAGAAATCCACACAATATGGCACGATAGCCATCGGACCCATCTAGGTAGATCAACGGTGGAGACTTGACCGAGGTAGTTGGTGAGTGGGTGCATGATAGCTGTCAGATTCGACAAGGTAGATTGACGGTTTGGATTTAAAGTGCACAAAGTCAAATGCTAAAAGCGAATTTGGGTGGTGATTGGTCAGTTTTGCTTGTGAAAGGTGACGTACTGGTAAAAACCATTTAAACATGAATTATTAGCTTCCGCTAAGCATTTCATGCTGAAGGAGAATGAAATAGGAATGTGAGGGAGATCAAATGATAGGAAGAGAGTGAAGGAATAGGTGAGCATGAAATGATTGAATGACCATGAAATGGACCAAGTGAAAATGCAATGAACCAATGACTATGTTAAACGACAAACTTCATGCAAAACTAAAACTCTATGTTTTTGGGGTTGCTCCAAGGTTTCTTCCTCACGTCATGGTCCCAGGGGGAGGAGGTGAGGCCGAGACACCTATGGACAACCTTATGGATATTTTCTTTTCTAACCTATTAATTGAATGAAATCATAAATGATCTACTCTACACTACTGTAATGAGACTACAACTATTGAAGCAGATGAACAGTTAAACAATAAACCTCTGGAATGGAAATGAACTACTTAAGTAGATGAATAGAAAACATGAAACTATGCCACTTAAAAATAGAATAAGGAGGAGATTTGGCTAGGGTCGAGCCCCAACCCAAGAGCTTCGGCCATCTGAGTTAACCCACTACTAGCTCAAAACAAAACTCATCTTCATTATAAAATAACACTTTATTACATCAAAACTATTACAACTCTACACTTGGACACAAAGTATAGTAAAAAGTCTAAATACTTCTAATGCTTGCTAACTAACTAAAAAAATTGATGTCCAAATCCCTTCTATTTATACATCTGAAGTCTCCAACAACTTCTTTCAAAATTAGGGAGGCGCAGCTCCCAACTCAATGATAAACCCTTGCTTTCACTTTCAGTAGCTCGGTTGCCTTCTAGTGCACGTGATTTGGCTGTTTGCACCTTCACTTTCTTGTTTATCTTTTAGTACACCTGATTTGTACTTTCAGCTGATGGAGGGATATTTGAATGGAGGGGTAGTAAATGAGGAGGATTTACCTTCTGTAATTCCATTCCCTTGTCCCATTTGAGTTTTTACCAAGGTCTTTACCATAGTTCCTTGCTTTTATCTTTTATCCCTACATTTCCCTGGCTTTTATCCTTTATTCCTACATTACATGTAGATTAGACCACAAAGCAAAATATCCAACTCTACTCATCTCATAAACAAAATATAATCAAAAGTATGCAATAAGTTGTCAGAGTATTTGGGTTGACTAAGCTAGGAGGTGAATTAAGGTCAATTAATGCCCATATAATTACTCAATGATGAGGCTCATCAATTACCAATGAGGAAAAGGGAAATTTACTCTAACTAAAATTTTGTCTACTATAGTAAGGAAAAACTAAGATCAAATGCTTAAACACAACATTCATCTAACTACTACTAAGAGGCTTTGCTTCAAAATATTCCTAAGTTGATATGTGTGTAATCCTATTGTCCTAGGCATGCAATCTGAAACAACCAAACATTCTACTATTGTGCATGTAAATGAACACAATAACTTCTTTTTTTCTTTTTGTCTTTTTTTGTGTGAAAATGTGAATGCTAAATCCTCTTGGTGATGTCCCAAGTGGATTAGGGATGATAGTGAATGGTCAGATGGCTTGGGAGGCATGTAGGGGCTTCGCCTATTTTCCTAGGTGCTTTTTCCACAATTCAACCTCAAAGCTGGTCACTACAGGTAATCCTACAGGATGTCCTAATGCCTCCTACAAGATGTCCTAATACTACTACAAGATCCCCTGTATTCCTACAAGATCCAGTCGAGAGAAAGACGAGGGTTTTGAAAGGTGGTGTAGGGCTTATGGAAGGTGAATGGTGAGAGAAATGAGGCAAGGGAGTAGCCAGGACTCCTTCAGAGCTGAAAACAAAGTTTGTGAGATGGTTGGAATTGCTCAACGAACTTGGAGAAGTGTTCTTATGAAATGATGAATTTGGTGAGGGCTTAGTGGAAAAAGTGATAATCATTGATGCATGAGGTTAGGATAGGGTTGTTGGTCATGAGATATATTTTCACTGCTAAAACTCCTACACTACATCAATCACTGGCATTTATCCATGAATCATGTCAAACAAGAAATTTTTCAATCAACTAAGAAAACATAATTTCATTATCTAGTTGCCTATTTCATGAATGGAAAAACATGCATAATAATGTGAAAACTTTATGAGATATAATGCAAGGTTAAATATATCATAATTGAAAACTAAATCCTATTCTTGGAAATTGGTAAAATGCCGACCTATGTAGCAGAAAACTTTAAATACCATAAGAAATCACAATTCTATCTTTCTGGGGTTGCATAGGAGTTCTTTCCTCAAACCATTGTCCCTGAAGAGAGGAGTGAGTCCAAAGCTACCTACTATCATCTTTTTGATATTTCTTTATCTTTCTAAGCTATTGCTAAATCAATGAAAAAATGGAAGCAAACTAATCAAATCCACAACTACTTGCAATGAAATAATGCTAAAAACAATTCAACCATTAATCTATGAAATCAACTAAGCATACAAGTACAAGAAGAGGAGCCTTTGATACTAGGGTTGGGCCATAACCCAAGAGCTTCAGCCCTCTGAGTCAACTCACTGTTGGGTCCAGGAAATTCTCATTCCCATTATCATATCAAAAAACTATATAACAATGTCTTCCACATATCTTGAAATAAAAAATGCCTAGTGCTTTTACATAAACAATATGAATGTTAATGAGGCTCTAGACTCTTTATTTATACAACTAAAGTGTCCAACAACTTCCTTAAAACTAGGGAGGCTCAGCTCCCAAACTCAAGATGAACTAACTCTTTAACTGTCACTGGCTCGGTTACCTTCTGATCTTCATGACTCATCTTCTTGCAACTCTGAGCTAATGTGATTTGATGGAGGAATATTCGAATGAGTGAGGATTAAAATAGGAGCATCTATCTCCTAAAATTTCTCCTCCTCGTCTCATTTGAGTTTCTACCCTTAATTATCCAAAATTGCCATGATTTTCTCTCAAAAACCTACAATCAATGCACATTAGTCCACTAGACATAACATATCACTTTTACTCATCTCATTAAGAAAAATATAATCAAAATATGTAAGGAATTATGATAAGAGTTTCTTGGAGGTGTATCAAGTTGCATAAAGTTACCCAATGATGAGGCTCATCATCACCCCGCTATTGAATGTGTTGCTCATCCTTTGAGCAACTCAATCTATATCCATGTCCTTCGTTACTCTAGTGGTCTCCTTAACATCCCATGATTCTGCTATAGTTTGTTCCTCCTATGAGTAGAATCCCTCCTTCCTCTCTATCTCTTCTCACTTCTTTCTTTCTCCATCTTCCTTCCTTCCTTCCAACATTCCTAGGAGAAATGGTGGACTGAGTCTCAAGCCAATCCAACTGACTTTGAATATTTGTAGAGCTTGCTTGTACATGGGTGTTCAGTTTAGTGCCTCTCTCAATCTTTAAGGATAATGGTATTCTTTGATTTTGAGGTTGTAGGGAAAAGTGTTCCATATCCTTTGGAAAGATTTCATGCTGGCATCCCCTAACAACCTGAACAAGCCTTCAAAGTGTGTGACTACTTGCTCTTGGGCAGCAAGGTACCTAGGCGCAAGATTAGGGTCATTTGCAATCAAGTTGTGGGTGCTGACGACAGCCATTGGATTTGATTACTCAGCTCTTATAATTAGGGGTTATATCTCTTCTCTTTCTATTATTTTCTTCATCTCTTCAACACTTACCTCCTCATGATTCATCCATGATGCCAAGGCCATCAATTGCAAGATCCCTAGTTTTGAATTTGGGTCCCACACATTCAGATCTGTCAAGGGCAAGTTGTGTAGGTAAAACTCATACATTTTAGATCTATCCTCCAAGGTGCTTTGATCACCGATATCAATGACTTGTTTCTAGTCTTGGAAGGGCATAGTGCCACTCTATGCTAAAGTCTTAATTTAAAACTATAGTTATTGTTCCTTAAGATACAATGCATAAGAGTTTGTTGGCATCCTGCACTGGATTGCCTCTAAGGATAAACTAGCCATGGATGCCACTTGACATTCTCTCGTTGTAGCTGTCTCCTTAGCCATGCATTCTCTAGTTCCAACTACGATTTCACCATTTCTTCTTTGTCCCTTATAATGCTCAGTTTTGTACCCATCTCCTTTACTTTCTACTCCATGTGGCCTATATCCTCCACTCCTTTAGATTTGGAAATTTGCATCCACCTATGTGTTATTTCCCTTTATTTTTCAAGCTCAAAGAATAAGGGGATGGAATTTTTTTTTGGAATGACCCTACCCCATTCAATGAACTTGTAGTAAGAGTCAAGGTTTGGTTGAGGACTAGGCTCCCTCAGTTCTAAATCTTCCTTCTTTGTTTCTTTCTGAGTGACACCTTCCTAGTCCATTTTATGAGTTTCCTATAGGTTTAGCAGATTTTCCTGTAGGATGGCATGTTCTTCATGAAGGTCCTTATGTGTCTCCTAGCATTGGGGATTTTGTCATATTCAAGAGATTTTATTTCTCCCTCTACCTGCATGTGTCTGAAAGTTGTCCATGTAAAAGGGAGTCTTAGGTTTTGGAGGGAATCTTCTAGGATAAGTTTGATTAACCCATGATGGTCTAGCTATTGATGTTTTCCTTCCCGCGCTTTGAGGCTGATATCTATCACTGATTGAATAAGTAGTTAGGGTATGCTTAGCCTATTTTGAGGAGGTGTGTCTGCTCCAAATCTCAGTTCCTGGAGAAGCCTAAAATGGTGTCAATATGACACAGTATATATTCTTTCACATGATATATAATTAATGAGTTAGTAGCTAATTTCATTCCAAGGGTATGGCAGGCTTTGTATTCTGACCCCATTTTTTTCCTCTATTGTCCCCTCTCCTTCCAAAAAGAATTTATTCTTTGCAATTTAGCTGTTACTCTTATCTTCCTTTCTCCAAGTAAACCGTAAAGGAAGTGTAGTGATTCTACCTATGAATTCAAGGGTGATTTCTACTGAGATCCTACTGCCACAATAGTGGAATGGGTCCTAGTTAGAGGTATGAGTGAGAGAGCAAAGTCTCTAACCACCTCATTATCATATCCCCTCATTTTTTGAAAGAAACCCATCCAATTGTGCCTTGTGAAGATCTCTACTAGAGGAGGGTGCTGATGAATTCTCATTGTGTTTGTGGGTTCTTTCTTATTAAATCCCCCTATAATTTTTCCTCTGATAATTATGGAGGGTTCTATGGGTCTAATTCAAAATTATAATGGGTGAGAGATTTTAAATGAAAACTCTGTATATAAATCCCCTAGACTGCATTTTCTTTAACCAAATGGAGGGTTTTTCTATATTTTTTTTTTAAATTGAAAATGTGGGAAGGTGTAGCTCCTACCTCCCATTTATTATCTAATGAAACCAAAATTTGATATTTCCTCTCTAAATTCCCATTGCTAATCCTTTATATGACTAGTCTATATCATGTAGGTTCTTGTGTAGGATCCTGTAGGAACTCCTACGCTAAAAACTTCTCACTATCTTTCCTGTAGACACTGCTTCAAGAGCCAAGAGAAACCATGCTTCGATGAATCCTCGAGATTGTGAATGCCTCCTTTACATGGGAATCATCGTTTTATTTCCTCATATGGGTGATTGTGTGGGATGGTGTGCTGGCTACCGAAGTACGAGCACCCAATTTTGGATTGTTGGTCCCACTACCACTTAATCATTCCTCCTTACCTTGTAATCATGTCCCACTTTGATCATCCGTAACTTAACCATTTTTGGCATAATCTCCTTTTTCTTCTGATTTGACTGTTGTCACGTGTGGAGTGATCTAACTGTATTCTCCTCGTTGGCTGGCTGAAGGTGGCCAAGTTAACTGGCCACCTTTTCTTATAAAACCAACTGTTACACAATCCTACATTTTTTATCATATTATGCTAACGAGAGGGCCTAAGTGAGATGGCATACATGTGCGTAAGGTTCCTTGATGATGTTGCTTGTTAGAGAATGATGTCCCTATGTTATGTATTTGTTTCATATGTTTTTTTTATATTGGCCTCCTTTGATGCTTATTTCCCTTGATGTGCAGGAACTAGAGGGTTATGTTGATGATCCTGGTGTTGCTGCTAAGCCATGAAGGATCTTCCTTGAAAATAGGATCTCCATGTTAAACATGATTGCAACCTGTGAAATTTCCTTTTGTGGGATAGGCTGCTACAGGATTTCCTATAGGAAACCTATAGGATGTCCTGTGGCTGCCTCTCACCTAAAATTTTATTCTCTCGTTTACTTCCATAGCATGATGATTTCTTTGATGGGTAGAGAAGGGGTGTAGTGATTGGTAGGTGAGAGGTATATCCTTCAGGTATTGTCCCCTTATCCTCTGTTGTTACCCTCTTCTAATGTTCTTTTTTTTTTTTTGAAAATTGTAACCTTGTTGAAACTGCCTTATTAGGTGAATGTAGGGGTAATCATAGTGGGGAGAGGGATGGTGATGAATTTGTGGAGTAACATTTTATTTTTTGACACATGCTATTCATCCCCTTTCTCTAGTGTCACCTTCCTTTAGATTCCCAAGCCATTGTAATTCAAATAGGATCATCCTGTAGATTTTAAGGGAATCCTAGAGGTTTACAGGGAATCATGTTGAAAACATAGAGCCCATGTAAACTGATTTGGATGAGTTCATAATGGAGGGAATAATGGGATGGTGAAGAATATGCGATGGAGTGATGAAAACATGAATTGTATAGGTCCTTATGCTCCTCCCTTATTTCTATAATCCTCCTCCTGCTAACCTGCAAACAACATTTCAAAGTTTTTATTTTCTCTCTTTTTATATATATTCTTTTTATTTTTTTTGAAAAAAACTAGTCTCCCTCCAAGAGGTTTTCATCCTAGCTGGTTGCTTTGGATGCCCCAAAAGAGGTTTTCACCCATAGATTTTTTTATTCCTTTTTTTTCCTCTCTTTTTTTTTTTCCTTTTTGACACCATTGGGCTGCCTCAAGAGGTTTTCAATCCAACAGTGGGACTCAAGTACCTCATGGAGGTTTTGACCTGAGTCTCCATGTTTTTATTCTTTTATTCTTTTTTTTTTTTTTTCCATGACCTGATGGGGTACAAGCTAATACTTACTCCACTACCATCACTATCTTGCTGATGCCATTGATGAATTCTTTCTTTGACAAGGGCTTCTTGTCTACTTTCAATCTATGCCCATTGGCAAGTAAAGGAATAGCCTCTGCATTAATGGTTCTCATTTGCACTGAACCATTATCATGAAATTTTTCTATGACATAAGGCCCTAACCATCTAGTCCTTAACTTTCCTTTAAAAGCCTTGTATCTGGAATCATACAACAAAACCCAAATCACCTTCTTAAAACTATTTGTCCTTTATGTTCTTGTCATGTGAGATCTTACTTTGAACTTGAGTCACCTTTGTGTGTAGGAGGGCCTGCATTCTAAACTCATCTAATCCATTCAGTTGGAGCAATCTCTCTTGTTGTGCCCTGGTGAGGTCTAGATCTAGTTTTGTTTCCATTCTTAAGGTGTTGTATTCAAATTCAATGGATAGTAAGGGCTTCTTACCATAGATCATCTCATAAGGAGTGAATCCAGTGGTGGTCTTCCAAGTGTGGTATAGGCCCAAGTGGCCTTAACTAATCTATCTTCCCAGTCCGTTCTACTGCTACTAATCGCTATGGTTATAATTCCCTCCAACTCTCTATTGGAGACCTCTACTTGCCCATTGGCTTGTGGGTAGTAAGGAGTGGATGTTCTATGCTTGATCTTGTGTTGGATAAACAAATTTTCAATCAAGTGAGATGTAAATTGGTTTCCTTGATTAGTGACTAGTTCTTTAGGGTACCCAAACATATAAAATACATTTTCCCTTAAGAAATCAAACCACTTTCTTCTCTATTGCTACTTTGATGGTCTTGGCTTCAACCCACTTCGTTAAATATTATGTGCACACAATGATGTACAAATTTTGCATGGATGGAGGGTCAATGGATCCAATGAAATCCATGCAATGCTTCTCAAATGGCTCGAAAGTCACTTGAGGTTGTAGAGGAATTTCATCCTTTGGGGTAGGTTTTCCCATGCTTTGGCACCGATCACAATGACTAGTATACCTCCTCACATACTAGTGAAGAGTGGGCCAGTAATAACCATCTTGTATCACCTTGAATGTTGTTCGTTTGGTTGTAAAGTGACCTCCACAAGGCCCATCATGATAGGTCAGAATGATGTCAAATACTTCCTCCTCCCTGATATACCTTCTCAGAATTTGATCCCAACCTAGTTTGAAGAGGTTTCCCCCAATCAAAGTAAATGGGGCGCTCTTCCTCACAATATTGCTTTTCTATTTGGAGGACAAATTCGATGGAAACTATGTAGACACCAAGTAATTTTTTATGCAAGCAAACCATGGAGAGAGAACTAAAATGGAAAATAAGTGTTCATCTAGTAACTGATCATCAACCATTCCTTCCTCCCCTACAGGCAAAGTTAACTTGGATAAAAAAAAATTGCAACAACATTTTCCTTTCTAGGCTTGTCAATAATAGTTAGATAAAGTTGTTGTAATAAAAGTAACCATATAATAATCCAAGCATTTACATATGGTTTATTCATCAACTATTTAATTGCAAGATGGTTAGTATGTACAAATGTTTGGTAACCTGTAATGTAATTCCTGAATTTTTGAATAAATGCACAATAGGTAAGAGCTCCTTTTCAGTCATTGTATAGTTTACTTTGGCCTTTGACAGATTCTTACTAATAAAGTAAATGACATAAGGAAACTTGTCATCTATCTACCCTAGATGTGCTCCTATGGAATTTTGAGAGGCATCATCATGTATATGGAAAGGAAGGGCTCAATTTGGGCCTCAGAGAATAGGTGCAGTGGTCAACTTGTCCTTCAAGGTGTCTAGGGCCTCTTAACAACTTGTTGTGTTAGATCCCTATATTACTAGTGTAACCCCTTATTGTTATTAGTAAAACCCCCTTATTATATTGTTGTGCCCTTGTCGTCCCCGTATTGTTATTATTGTGACCCATAGAGGCCCACTATTGTTATTATTGTGCGCTTACATTATTATTGTTATGTCAACTTTGATTATATTATGACCCCTTAGACTCTTATCTATAGAAAGGGGGTCTTGTCATTGTATCATCAAAGAATTGTTAATTTGTGTAATGTAAAGGATATTTCCCCCTCGAAGAGGCTGAATTATAAGGCGTTGATCTATCTTTTCTATCTTTTTGTGAGCTGGTTTCATAACATTTGGTATCAACACCTTTTGAAGGAGAGGGGCATGTTAGGTCCCTACACTACTAGTGTAACCCATTATTGTTATTATTACAACCGCCTTGTAATATTTTTGTGCCCATGTAGTCCCCATCTTGTGATTATTGTGCCCTTACATTATTATTGTTACGTCGGCTCTGATTGTATTATGACCCCTTAGACTCCTATATATAGAAAGGAAGACTTGTCATTTGTATCATCAAAGAATTATTCATTTGTGTAATGTAAAGGAGGTTGACCCCTTAAAGTTTCTTATTTCTAAGGTGTTGATCTATATTTTCTATCTTTTTTTGAGCTGGTTCCATAACATTTGGTATTACAGCTTTGGATTCTAGGGTTTTTCTGCTCCAAATAGGCCATCGTGGAATTTTCGCTATAACTTTTTTCCGCGATGTTTCAGAGGCTAAAACAAAAAATCCATCTGAGATGAAATCGATTTGAACTTCAGTTCTGAATTTCAAAGCTTGTATCAATATATTTTCAGAGAGATGATCTGAGTGGCTTAAGGTTTCTAGAGACTCCCGAATTACATTCCAAACAAGTGACTTGGCAAAAATATTCATAACTTTCTCTCTGGGAAACAAATTGAAATTATTCAGAAGTTACAGAAAGAGGACAGACTATATTTCCCATGTATATATTTCAGATCTGAAGGTCAAAACAGTGACATGTGGCACTTCGTACAAGTTTCCTCTACTAAAACATTATATAATCAAGTCATCTTAGGAGATTGGGCATAACTCTTTCTTGGAGAATCAAATTCTGATTAGACTTGTGGGGTTATAATGAGGACACAGAGGGCTACTGCAGGACATAATTTAGAGCTTGGAGACTTGAAATTACCAAGTTATAGTTGTTTCAAGATCAAGTTCCTAAAATCAAGAAAAGGCGATATGGGAAATTTTGATGGCAAGTATTCATTAAATTGGATACTACAGATGGAGCAATATTTTGATATTCATGAGGTTCAACTGTTACAAAAGGTAAATATTGCGTCTTTATATTTCGAACCAAATAAATTTTTATGATATAAAGGGATTTTTTCTCGTAAAACACTTGTTATTTAGTCAATTTTCACGGAAGAAATAATAGCACATTATGAGGATACAAAGAGTAACAACTTCTTTAGCCAATTGATAAATCTCAAATAAAAGGGTTCAATGGAAAAGCACATTGAGGACTTTCAAAAATTGAATATAAGGGTAAATGGTATTCCACAGAAACAAAGGATTGATGTCTTCATAAGGACTTTAAAGGATAACATTCAACATGAGGTTCGTTTATGGGAACCTGATTCATTGTAGAAGGCATTCACATTGGCAAGAAAAATTGAAAGAAAAGTTATGGAAACAAGGAATCCCACCACCCACAACTATAATTATGGAATTGTTTTATCTCCTATATTTCCACAACTTACAAGGTTTACATGACAAATATTGGAAGAAAAAGAGAGAAAATACTTTGTTACAATTGTGATAGCAAATACACTAAAGGTCATAAGTGTGATGAGAAGAAATTATTTTATATAGATTATGAAGAGGAGGAAGAAAAGGATCAAGAAACATCAAAAGAAGAGGACATACACTAGGAACCAACCCCAAAGAAAGAAGAAATGAATCCAAACTTATGGTGTAAAGCATTGGCAAGAATTACCACTCCTCAAGCTCGCAAGATAGAAGGACATATCAAGAAGAAAAAGATTCAAGAAGTGAAAGATGACATTGAGAAAGAAGAAATGAATCTGACCATATCTTGTAATGCATTGGCCGGAATTACCACTCCTCAAACTATCAAGATAGAAGGACATATCAAGAAGAAAAATGTTCAAGAAGTGAAAGATCACGCCGAGCATTAAGAAATGAATCGAATTATATCTTTTAATTCATTGGAAGAAATTATGACTCCTCAAACTCTCAATATAGAAAGACATATTAGGAAGAAAAAGATTCAAGCAATGAAAGATCACATCGAGCATAAAGAACAATTTCTCCAACTTTTAAAGGATAATGCCACTTTGGTGTAGAATCAAATGAAAACCAGTCATATCAACATCGTAGTGAAAGAATTTTTGATGTAGGCGATTGGGTATTTTTACAACTACATCTTAAGCAAGCTATTTATGAGAAGGAAATGTTGGCAATACTACATGCACTTAAGAAATGAAGACATTACCTAATGGGAAGACACTTGAAGGTAAAAGTGGATCATTATAGTATGAAATACTTTTTAGAACAAATATTGTCTCTAGAAGAACAAAAAAAATGGGTCACAAATATGTTAGGTTATGACTTTGAAATCATCTACAAAAAAGGGAAGCAAAATGTTGTTGCAAATGCACTCTCAAGAAAATATGAGGATGTGGAAGCATTGTTTTGTGCTATTTCTATTATCCAACTAGATTGGATAAATGAAGCAAGGGATGAATGGAAGAAGGTTGAAGAAGTGTGACCACTCATTCAAAAGTTGTAGAAGATCCCAGTTCAAACAATATTTCGAAAGCTTGATGAGGAAGGAAAAATCATATTGGAGCTTGGAGTGGTCACAAAAACAAGAACCCAACAACTACGAAATTGATCAATTTCAGAGTATATCATCAAGTGGAAGAACTTACCCACTAAATATTCCACATGGGAGGACAATAATTTTATACAGACGCATTAAGAACTACTCAAGCATTGAGGAGAACACTTTTTGAAGGAGAGGGGCATGTTAGGTCCCTATACCACTAGTGTAACACCTTATTGTTATTAATACAACCTGCTTATGATATTGTTGTGCCCATGTAGTCCCCATATTGTTATTATTGTGCCCCATAGAAGCCCACTATTGTTATTATTATGCCCTTACCTTATTATTTTTATGTCGGCTCTGATTATATTATGACCCCTTAGACTCTTATATATAGAAAAGAGGTCTTGTAATTTGTATCACCGAAGAATTGTTCATTTGTATAATGTAAAGGAGGTTTCCCGCTCAAAGATGCTAAATTATAAGGTGTTGATCTATCTTTTCTATCCTTTTTTGAGCTAGTTTCATAACATTTTGACCATAAAAATTCCAAGTCTTTGGCCAGTAACCCAACTAAAGGAGAAGCTAACTTGCCGACATCTTTTATAAATCTCCAATAGTATCCAGCTAAACCTAGAAAACTTTTGACATCCCTCTATTTTTGTAGAGGTGGGACCCTTTGGATGATGGCTATCTTATTTGGGTCCACCTGCAGTCCTTTATGGGATATTGAATGACTTAGAACAATCCCTAGCATCATTAAGAAATCACATGTTTCCAGACTAAGGGACAGGTTCATTTCAATGCATTTGTTGAGCACCTTGCCTAAGCTAGACAGAGCCTCCTGGAATTCACACCCATAGGGTGTAAAATCATCCATATAAATTTATAATGCATCATGGACTAGCTTAACAAAGATATTGAAGACTGCCCTCTAGAAAGTGGCAGGGGCATTGCATAGACCAAAAGGAAGGACACTATAAGTGAAAATACCCCAAGGACAGGTGTAGGTGGTTTTATCCTAGTCCTCTGGGCTAATATGGATTTTATTTTGCCCACTAAAGCCATCTAGGAAAGAGAAAAATTTTCCTTTCCAAGCCATCTAGCACTTGGCTAATTAGAGGAAGAGGGAAATGGTCCTTGTTTGTTGCTTTGTCTAACTCTCTGTAATTGACACAAATCCTCCACTTCCCATTTTTCTTTGGAGCCAATATCAAAGGAGAAACCCACTCATTGTCTGAGAAAGTGTAAATGAATCCTACATCTGGCAGCTTTTGCAGTTCTTCTTTGACTATATCCTGCAGAGATGGATGCTTTCTCCTTTCAAGTTGTTTGACTAGTTTTCAGCCTTCTATGATATAAATCTAGTCAATATACACCGAGGGGTGCACTCCCTTCATTTCCTTGTAACTCCAAGCAAAGGCATCCAAATGTTCCCTTAGCATGTTACACAACCTTTCTTCTTGGTGTACAAAAGGAGGGGTTGATTTTCAATGTTCTTTTAGGGCCGAATTCTATTGTTTTGACACGGGCACAGTTTGAATCAGCTAAGAATAGTTTAATCTGATGGTTACTCTTGGTTTCCTTTACTACTTCCTCTAACGACAAGGTGTTAGGAGTTGGACTTTAGAGTATGTGTTCAATCAAACCATCTTCATCTGGTTGTCCTCCTCCCATGGTTGTTTCTAAGGTATAGAGCTGGGCTCAGTAGATTTCACCTTTTTCCTCCTCTTCTAGCCATAAAGGTAAGTCATGTTCTAGAGATGGTTGAGCAGGAGGTTACAAGACTAACTACTTGGATAAATGCCCAATTTTTTATACTCATATTTCCAACCCTGCAATTGACGTAGGCATCAATAGTGGCTAATCGAGGCCTCCAAAGTATTCGAGCATAACCAGTAAGCTTGGCCTTAGGATGGAGGATTAGGAAGTTTGCAAGGTACTCCCAAGAGTCAATGGAGATCATCATATCCTCAACAATCCCCTCAGGGGTTATTGTGGAACGGTCTGCAAGTTGCAAGTCTATTGTGTCTTTTTAATGAACCCCGGAGATTGAGCTTGAGCATGGTGTCCTTAGTCATTACATTTATGGTAGCCCCAAGATCAATCAAAGTGTGTGGGACAATGGTGCCATTGATGTGCGCATCTACTACAGGGCTTCCATGGTCCAAATACTTTGGGCAAATTACCTACACAACATTAAGTCAGACAGTTATCCAATGACATTAATGTTAGGGGTGTCTCTTTCTTGCCCCCCTGGATGTTTGAAACACTTCTCTTTAATCAACTTGTTGTAAATAGGTACATCCTTGATGGCTTGGAGAAGTGGAATTTTGACACATAAATTTTTCAATTCACCAAGAAATTCATTCTCTTCTCGGCTAGGTTTTACTGGATGAGCTAATCTCTCAAGAGAGGGTGGTGGATTCACTCTGGGCATGCTTTCCTCTCTTTCCTCCTCACCCTCCCTAGGTGGCGGTGGAGACTAGTTGTTCGGGAGTACTCTCCCAGATCTTAGGTTGAGTTCCTAAATCTCCATACGATAAGTATGATAAGATGTCTCTCCACTGTAAAATTGTTGTGCCTATCTATTATTTGGATTCAGATTTGGCTGGGTAGGAATCTAAGGTTGTTTAGGTGGAGTAGTGTGCAAAGGTTTTGGTTGAGTAGGAGGTGAAGGAAATAAACCTGGGGAATTATTGTAAGGGGGCCTCCACCCCTCAGGAGGTGCATTCCACTCAAGATGTGGAAAAGTATATGGCTAAAATGGTTGGTTGGTCAGCTGGGAATGGATGTGTTCTGGTTAGGTTTGTAATATGCATGGGATTATCCTTGCATGCCCTGCAAGTATGGCCGAGGCCCATTAGGTATCCTTTGATTTATGTAGAAGAGTTTTTCATTCACCCCTTTAGTTCCCTGATACACAACTTTTAGTCTAGATAGATAAGGGAACTTGTTTGTGGAGTGGTTTTCTTCATAGACTGAGTAGGTTTTGATTAGGTTTAATGGGCATTCATTCCTAAGGTGCCTATTTGTGCATCTAGGGTAGAATATGGTTAATTCTCTTTATGCTTCCTCCTTCCTTCACTTGATGTGCATAATGTCCATTTGTAGGCCAAGGTTTTGAAGCATTTCACTCTTGAAATCTTCTAGTATATTTCCAATTTCACCTTTTATGGATGTGTTGGAAGAGGGTGGGTTACCCATTGGTTGACCAACCCTACCCTTTTTCCTAGCCTCCCTAAAATGATTCCTAAAGATAGTCTTGATATCTTCATAGGGTAGTTGGTAGATGTTCCCTCCCGCTAGTAGGTTTAGAGTATCTAGAAGAACTTCCCTTACCCCTCGGAGTAGGACTAGCTTCAGTGGCTCAGGATCAATTGTGCACCTGACCCTTTTGTAACTAAACTGGAATATTTCTTCATAATCCTTTAGGGATTCATCAGGCCCTAAGGTCATCCTAAAAATTTCCTCTTTAGTGTCTTTGGACGTGTAGTAGTCTTCGCACTTATTATTGAAGGCTTGTTGCATCTGAGCCCAGGTTGTGATGTTATCCCCAGGTAAACCTGTGAGCTAGCGTAAAGCTGCATCCTTGAGAGTGGATGGGAATAGTTTCAAATTCTTCTCATTAGTGGTGTAATCATAATTTCTGCATACGAAAACAAACACAAAGAAATTATTTTGATCTTCTCAGGTCAAGCCATGAAAATGAGGAAGAGGATAGGGGCTTATGCTTTTTATCTTGGTATCCCCATTAGTTTCTCTGATGGGAAAGGCACCCTCAATTCTTTCTCTATCTCCTCTGTCATTTCTATTTTCAGCCATTAGATCAGTTGGAATGGGTTCTCCTTCTTCTTCTCCTCCTATAGGCTCTTCCAAAATCTCTGGTTGTTTGCCTAAGGGGTACTCCAATCCACAGCTACCGAAGAAGAGGTAAGGTTGGATGTTTGAAGCGGTGGGGGTATTTGGTAGAAATTTCCCTAAGTTATCCCCCTTCCTACAAGGAATGAAAGAAGTGATTTTTCTTAGTTTTGTGTTTTTTTCAATATTTGGGACTAATTACAGAGTTGAAATCACAAACTGAATGGAAATTAACTGCTTGAAAGAAATCTCACTTACAGAATGGAAAAGAAAGAAAACTAACTTACAATTAATTTTGTAGAAATGGCACTAATGACAGAATGTCAGAGATAAGAAATGGAAGTAAGAAATAAAAAATCACATCTTACTCAGACACCTCCCCAGAAACGGCACCAAAAGATGATGAACACCAGTATTGCAACAACAATGCTGCAACTCCTCGGGCTACCAACTTTACTTTATCAACATAGGGTTTGTACAAACTTGGAGGTGACAATGTTGTGTACAAAAGCAGAGCTGATGGGTCTACTCTTTTCCACTGCTAAGCTGATGATAGACCACTATGGTCTTTCAAACCAGCCTTCTATTGATTCGGAAGAATCTTGAATGCCAATGAGGAAAGGGGAAATTTACTTTAACCGAAATCTTGTCTACTGTAGTAAGGAAAAAATGAGATCAAATGCTTAAACACACCATTCATCTAACTATTGCTAAGAGGTGTTGCTTCAAAAGATGGCTAAGTTGACATGTGTGTAATCCTATTGTCCTAGGCATGCAATCTAAAATAACCAAACATTCTACCATTGTGCATGTAAATGAACACAATAACTCTTTTTTCCTTTTTGTCTTTTTTGTGTGAAAATATGAATGCTAAATGCTCTTAGTGATGTGGCGGGTGGATTAAGGATGATGGTGAAGGGTCAGATGGCTTGGGAGGCAAATAGGGGTCTTCTCCTATCTTCCTAGGTGCTTTTTCCACAATTCAGCCTCCAAATAGGCCACTACAGGTCATCCTATAGGATGTTCTAATGCCTCCTACATGATTTCCTAATGCTTCTACATGATCCCCTATATTCCTATAGGATCTGGCTGAGAGCAAGAGGAGGAATTTGGAAGGTGGTGTAGGGCTTACAGAAGGTGAATGATGGGACAAATGAGGCAAGGGAGTGGCTAGGACTCCTTCATAGCTCAAAATAGAGTTTGTGAGATGGTTGGATTTGCTCAACAAACTTGGAGAAGTGTTCTTATGAAATGATGAATTTGGTGAGGGATTAGTGGAAAAAGTGATAATCATGGATGGATGAGGTTTATGGTCATGATATCTCTCTGCACTATTGAAACTCCTACACTGCATCAATCACTAACATTTACCCATGAATCTTGTCAAACAAGAAATATTTTCAGTCAACTAAGAAAACATAAATTCATTATCTTGTTGCCTACTTCATGCATGGAAAAGCTTGCAGAATAATGTGAAACATTTATGAGATCTCATGCAAGGCTGAAGATATCAGAAATGACAGTTAAATCCTATTCTTGAAAACTGGTAAAATGTTAGCCTAAATAGCAGAAAACCCGAAATTCCTGAAAAATTCAAAATTATGTCTTTTTGGGGCTGCATAAGAGTTCTCTCCTCAAACCATGGTCCTTGAAGGGAGGAGTGAGGCCAAAGCTACCCACTATAAGATTTTTTATATTCCTTTATCTTCCTAATCTACTGGAAAATCAGTGCACAAATTGAAGCAAACTAATCAAATCCAGAACTATTTGCAATGAAATAATGTTAAAAACAATTCAACCATTAATCTATGAAATCAATTAAGCATACAAATACAAGAAGAGGAGCCTTTTCTACTATTGTTGGGCCCTAGTCCAAGAGCTTCAGTCCTATGAGACAACTCATTGTTCGATCAACGAAATGCTCATTCTCATTATCATATTAGAAAATTACATAACAATGTCTTCTACAATTCTTGAACTCGAAAATGCCTAGTTCTTTTACGTCAAAAATATGAATCCTAATGAGGCTCTAGGCTTCTTTATTTATACAATTGAAGTATTTAATGACTTCCTTAGATCTAGGGAGGCTCGACTCCTAAACTCAAGATGAACTAGTTCTTTAACTATCGCTAGCTCGACTGCCTTTTGATCTTCATGACTCAGATGCTTGCAACTATGAGCTAATGTGATTTAATGGAGGAATATTCAAATTTGTGAGGATTAAATGAGGAGGATCTACCTCCTATAATATCTCCTCCTTGTCTCATTCGATTTTATGCCCTTAATTAGCCAAAATTGCCATGATTTTCTCTCAAAAACCTGAAATCAATCCACATTAGTCCACTAGACATAACATCTCATTTTTATGCATCTCATTAAGCAAAATATAATCAAAATATGTAAGGAATTATGATAAGAGTTTATTTAAATAAGCTTGGAGGTGTATGAAGGTTCATAAAGTTGCGCAATGTTTAGGCTCATCACCACCTAATAGATGATGATGCTCATCCTTAATATTACAATATAGGGCTTGTACATAACATTCGAGTGCCAACACTTGAGCTAGTTAATTCTATATAAAACATTTTCGTCTTTTAAGGGTGATATAGGGCACTTTTTGGTCATGATGTCTTGGCATGAAGATACCTTTGATGGCTTGTACATGATAATATGGAGCACTCATTAGCCCTAACCTCGCATCCTGATGCCTTTTTGAGTTCATTTGAAAATTGAACTAAATATATTTGTGTAGTTAGTGTAGTTAAAATGAAAAATTACTATTGACTTTGTTATAATTATTTGTTTTATTTAAACTATTTAAAAATTAAAGATAGAAAAGTTGCAATTAAATAAAATTGTATATTTAAAATCTATAAAATTATAATAAAATCTAAAAAAAAAGATGGAAAAGAGCATGGTATATGTTTAAAAGAATAAATAAAAACAATAAGATGACATGCTCATAAATCCATTGATTCTTGAAAAATACATATTAATAATTATAGAATTAAATGCCAAAAAAAAGTACTTAGGAATGTAGAGATGGAATTAATAAATTATGATTGATTTAAATGTAAAACAATAAAAAAGCCTAAAATATTAGATATGATATTAAAATAGTATTTTGTTGTTTCATAAATTTAGTGTTAAAAAAAAATTAAAGTCATGTTATATAAATTTAAAAATTTAAAATTCGATTTTTTTGGTTTATAATTAAATTTTGAATAAGATAAGGTTAAAAATTATCTCAAATCTAGTTATTAAAATAAATATATTTTCTGCAATATTAAAAACAAAATTATTATTCAAATAAGTAAATGTAAATCTATATGGAGTGTATAATAAATTATTATATTGAAGAAGAATAATATCCACAATCAATAAGGTATAAATAAAATGCAAATTTATATCGAGAGTATAATCACTTATTCAATTGACATGTACTGCGAATAAGTACTATCATGAACATATAAATGATATGGTTATAAATCACTTGGAAAACTATGGGTGTGACACTATTTTCCCAAGGAATCGACCAAGACATGGAATATGATAATTTTTTTATCATAAATGTTATAATAGATTAATATATTATATGTGTTGTGGAATAATCCAATATCATTATTTATATGATGTGAATTGGAACATTTTCATAAATTCTTTAAAGTAACAAGAAGTGATTTCACAAGACAAAAATTAGTAGCCATAAAATTCATATAAAATAGTAAGAAACATTGAGGGTAAAAAAAATTGAATAAAGTATTGCAAAAATGTGACAAAATAAAGTAGTATAGAGTGTTGTAAAAGATATTCAAATTCACTTTGTCATTCTTTAATCACTAAAGGCTCCAACTATTTATAATTTTATTAAAACATCTGAAATGTAACTCCAACAAGGAGAAACATAAGATTTTGAATGGAAATCTATGATGAGATGATATGTGAAACACATGAATCTAACCAACTTTTTAAAGCTATGATTATAATCCAAACTAGAAATTTACCCTTCATATTTTTGTTTTCAATCAAATAAATTCTATTAGTTCTTTGAAATACATCAACAATTTTTTTGAGGTATGCTTCTCCCTTAACCTCATTCAAAACAAATTTATTAACTAGGAGAAAGATACAAAAGGTGATACCAAAGTGCCAAAATTTACATTGTGTCCTTAAAATAAATGCGCAAAGCATCCAAAACCCACATAGAATACATATGAAAAGAACTTTCGTCAAATATTATGAGGGGGTATCAGTTCCTATCTAGAATTAAAAATGTTTGGGGGTCTAGGGGCCCCGTAAAAATGAATCTCTAGGTTGTCAATCTGACCCTCAATATGATCTAGTCACTTATTAGTCAATATTTGGCTCGTTATAAGTGAATTCATCTTGTCCAAAATTTCTTGTTTATTATGTGATCAGTAAATCATGAATGTTATCACCTCATTCAAGTCATCATCTCTCTATTTCCCTAGCTCCACCAGCAGTGTGATAAGACTCTACAACTACCTATACAAACATTCTAAATATGGTGGTCCTTCCAATGGCTACGTGATGAAACATGTTCATGAGCCAATTCGAGCTCATAAATAGCCTCAACACCCCCATTAGCCTCCACTTCTCCTATGCACCTACAATGGCCAACCAGGACTTCGTGTGGTCACCCAACTCACACAACATGCCCCCTTTTGTCTAAGAATTCCACTATATAATCTAGAACCCAAAGACTAGTTTAATTCAACCACCCAAATGTTGTATCTTGGTAATCAAATCCCACTTCAAAACTCAACAAGATAAAAATTGTGAAAAATTGCATATTCTTCCACAATTATCACTAAAGAAGCATCCCCATAATTACAATACTTCCTCTTGAATAGAGTACCCCAAGAAACCAAGGACATTGGTAGTGATCCTGGGACCTCAAACTACATCTCTCAACCCTAAGAAAATTTGGCGATAGATACGTGCAACAAATTCCACTAAAGCCGACAGGGACCATGACAAATTATTGAAAGCATAAAGATGAGGAAACCCAAAAAGAACAGACGACCACCACATCCAAAATTCCATTTACAAAGGAACTCCTAGAGCCTAGAGGCATAGCCATATTTCTTACTAAATAAGGAAGAGAATAAGACCACCCCATTTTAACTCTTGCAGCAAGAAAATTTAGTAGTTCTCTTGTCCTCACCACGTCTCACCATCCAAAGGATAGTTCACCACCCTTCAGCTCACTGAGGTGCCAAACCATGCACGTTAGCACACCATAGTGACCAAAGAAACCACTCGAATGAGCATGCATAGGTTAGCAGTCTATGCATAGTCAACATTCCCCTACCACCTTCCCAAACTCTGATATCTAGAAAAACCGGATTCTAAGAAAAAAGAATCGTTCAGGAAATAATCTCATTCACATGTCTGTAGAATCTTTTGGGTCCTACACAATTTGTCTATGGCCCTTGGCCACATTGATCCTCCAGGTTTGGCCACACTCATCAAGGTAAACATTAACCTTCATGTTATTTAATTTAATTTTATATATAAAAAATAAGTATATATATTTTTTCCCCGTATAAAAGACGTAATTTTATTCATATGAAAAAATTACATTTTGTAGATGCTTGAGCATAGTAGATGGTTGTTCCTGTAATGCCCGGAGATAATAAAAAAAAAAAAAAAAAAAAAAAAAAAAAAAAAGAAGATTACGAAGCAGAAAAAAATAAATTCCAGCAAGCCTATACTTTTCGGTTCTTCTTCTTCTCCACTCTTCGGCAACCTCCAGAGTTGGGAGAGGGTGCAATAATAGCTAGCTAGTTTTCTGATGTGCTCATTGGATGTTCTTTGCTAGATTCTAATCCTTCTAATCCATGAGTTCGTTTGATGCCACTTGCTTCCAGTTGAGCTTCTTGTTGTTGTTTTGTGTTGTATGGCTCCAACTGAGTGTTTGGGGTGTTCTCTTCCTGTGTATATTTTTGTCCCTTTTGTGTGTCAGGTTCTGAAAGATTCCCTATAGGTTCTGTCTGCATGTCCTCTTCTTCCAGCAGGTCAGTATGTTGCCACCTTTTGGCCTTTTTTTGTTGTTTCTTATTCCCTTTGGGGTCCATTCTAGGCAATGGGCAGGCATATTGGAGATGCCCTATTTACATACACCCTCGGCATCTAAATGTTGTATTCTCGTAGACCAAAAATTGTTTCCACAAAGTATTATTCAAGATTAATGTGAAGTGATCAAGTAGCCCCTGACATAAGTCCACTTCTACACATATAATAGCAAATGTGAAAATTCCCTCGATAGCTCTGTCTTCATCAATTTTTAGGAATTTCCCCAAGGAATTCCCAATGGCTATTAAAACTTTGTGATGCCAAAAATGTAGAGGGAGGTCATGAAGCCTAACCCAAATAGGCATTGTTCACACTTTCCTACTATTTGCATCAAAATTAGGGAACCACGGGGTGGTGAAGAGGCCAACATTGCTCCAGAACCAAGGCCCCTGATTAATGATACTATCATGTTCCTGTTCTGTGTCGAATCTAACTACAAAAAATCCTTTTGGGCACAGGTATATTTCACAGTTAGATGACCATGAGGAGAAGATCCACTGATGTAGAGCATTAAATTTTGGCCAAAAACCGTTAAATCTATAGGTAACAGTATTCTCATATAGATCTGTGTGTAGAGCAGTTACCTATGGCAAAGATACTTGAAGCGTTGGAGATTCTGATTTTTGTTCCACAATGTAGGGGCCTGGTAGTTATGATGCTCGTGCTAGTTTGTTTGGTATTTTCTCCTTTCCTTTGATTGCATCATAGACGAGAACTTGTATTTTTTGAATTGGCTCCATTACATCTGCCGCGCAACCTTAGATTAAGAATGATGGTTGAATCTTTCATTATACCATAGTGCTAAAGTGTGTGGTTTTCGTGCAGACTGTCTTATATATATCAGATTTTGGTGTTTACTTGGGGTTCCAAGTTGGATCTAGATTTCCTTCTTTAACTCATGAATACTCGTCCCCTTGCTGAGCTGCATGTAGTAGTGTCTACCCCCTATCATTTTGATGAATATTTATATCAGATCTTTGTCCATGCAGAGAGGAAAGACCTTGTTGAGGCCCCGATCTGTTGGATCTGGCTTTTTCTCTGTAAACCTAAATGCCCCACTGTGTTTTGTATTCTATTTGTGCCTTGGTTTCTCCAGATCTAGTTTGTGGAGGACGTTTTCATAGTCCCAACCACTATCTCTAGAATATCTGCTTTTCGCAAGAATGTTTGGCCCTTCAGGATCATGTCACCTTTGGCTAGATCCACTGTAGTTCTTAGCTTCCATCCATTGGTGCTAGACCCTACCTTCCTTTTTGAATAAAGGGGCGCAAAAGGTTGTGCAACCCATATCAATTCCCGCACAGTTTGATCTGGCCACATAGCCTCATTTTTGGCTTTTAACTTGTGGGTGGCCAGATCGACAGCTAGGGTATAACTCTTGTGAAGCTCTAGTTTGTAGTGTGTTGGTGGCATAATTTGTTGTTCCTGAAACCCTTGCCTTTCCTGTCCATCCCTCTGTCTCCATTTTCTGCAAGGGAGTCCATGCATCGAGGTAGCTATTCCGTAAATAACCCCAGCCTCTGTAACAGTCGTTGAATATCATTTGGGGATGAGCGAGCAAGAGATCAGTTTGAAACAACTTGTGTGGATTCGGGTCCCATGCTAGAGCCCCACGACCTCTAGATTCCTTCCAGTCTGACTGTGCCTTCTCGTGAGGATCCACAGTGTCGGCCTAGGGAGAACCAACGCCTGCAATCGCAGAGTCCATGATATCCTAGAAATGATGATAAACATTGGTCGCCAACAAAATGTATTTTTAAAATAAGTATATATATATATATAGATATATATAATATAAATAACATGTAATTATTTTTATTTAAGTTTTATTACTCTATCAAAATGTTGAAAAAATTACTTGTAAATTTCAAATTTACAAGGTAATGGATTTCAAACGTTTTGATATAAGTAATAAACTTAAATGAAAAAATATTATACATGAGAGAATACTTAATATATATATATATAGTATAGATATATATATATAATAATATATATATAATTAATATATAAGTTATATATACTTAGTTATTATATATATATACTATAAGATACTCACATTATCATTATCATATCAGAAAATTACATAACATTGTCTTCCACAAGTCTCAAACTTGAAAATGCTTAGTGGTTTTACATCAAAAGTCTGAATCCTAATGAGGCTCTAAGCCTCTTCCTTTATACAACTGAAGTCTTGATCAACTTCCTTAAAGCTAGGGAGTCTCGGCTCCCAAAATCAATATGAATTGGTTCCTTCACTATCTCTGGCTTGGCTGCCTTTTGATCTTCATGACTCAGCTATTTGCAACCCTGAGCTAGTGTGATTTGATGGAGGAATATTCAAATGAGTGAGGATTAAATGAGGAGGATGTATGCCCTACAATATTTCCTCCTTGTCTGATTCGAATCTTTTCCCTTAATTAGCCAAAATTACCATGATTTTCTCTCAAAACGTTAGTCGACTAGACATAAA
>APFE030370123.1:0-12774 GCA_000404065.3 Pinus taeda
TATCTGCATTTGTGATTTTAATTTCATTTTACAGTCAAGTGTTTGAATGGCATTTGAATTCGATTTATATGTTCAGAGATTTGATTGATGCTTACGTTGTGTTTATGAATGCGTTATTAGATGTCTGTGCATGTGTTTGAATAAACCCTCTTCTGGGTTGTGAATTGCGTCCCGTAAAGGATTCGATCCAGGGTTGTTTATAAAACACTGATATGGACGATGTTTATGAGTTTTCCTTTGCATGCCTTCATTAAATATTCATGACTGTTGAATGAAATTGAACAGGGGTTTCATGTTGGTGTCTCTGTAAGGAGACCGAAGCCTTTAAAGATAGTTATATACAGCACGTTATGGATTCCATTTTAGCTGTTAATGGCATATGGTTTGATGCTTAGTTAAGGCATTGATTGATAGTTTAACAATAGATTTAATCTCAGCACTGTACTTAGGAGTCATAGGTTTAAAGTAGATCCTTTATGCTTATATATTTTAGGCACACGCCTCTAAGTATACGCACCCTGGTTGACAATTAATTTAGACCAATCTAGCACCCCTAGATAGGACACTACAACGATTCGGCTATATGACTACATGATGGAAGCATAATATTAGTGCTCCAGACAATTGAAAGGAGGCGTGGAACTATAAAATACACTACCCAGGTTGTGGAGCTGCGTGATTGGACAACTGCATAGAACGAAGGAATGTCACAGTGTCAGTAGAAACATGTGGGGAGTTGCGTTATCGAAGAAGGGACCGTGCAGGGAAGCAGGAAAGTGACCGTTATGGTCACTATTCATGACTTGACAGTGGGAAAATGGCTAAATGAAGTGGGGGTATGGAATTTAAGTCGAAATTTAAGGGCAAGATCTTTGAATATCTACCACCAATCCAGCATTTATGAATGAATTTTGGGGGGAACGGTCGGATTTGAATTGGAAAATGCCTATAAATTAGAGGTGCCTACCTAGCGAAAACACTTAGCATTTTGAGAATTGATGTGTTGAGCTCTCAGGCGCGTATGAACCGTGAGTACCTTGAAGCTTTGACAGTGAGTTCAGCATTTGAGAAGTTGCTAAAGGAAATGCAGGAGTTGTTGTCTAGTATCATGTTGGTGCCCGCAAAAACCGTGAGTGCTAGAGAAGAAATTGTAGCTGAGGGAATTGCCCCGGAGATAGCAAGTGTTGAAGTACCTACAGAGGTACCCAAATTGCTAAGCTTGCCTAGGTCGAGGCCTATGATGACTAAAGAGGGTCTGAAAACAAAGAAAGATAAGTAGAAAGTGACACCGTCGGTGCGAGCGTCACCCAGAAAACACCCGTAGAAGGAAATGCCCACTGCGCAGGAGAAGGGCAAGGTAGTTGACCTAGAACCTGAAGAAGATAGTGAAGAAAAAAATATGGGTGGGGATGACATTAACATGGGGGCCAAGGATGTTAATATTGAAGGGTTTGACCCTATCTCTAAACTACCCGAATACATTCCCCCACGCCGAGGTAAGGCAAAGTTCTGCAAGGACATTGAGGAGAGCAAGGTTACGTTGCATACATCATTGCTGCTAGACAAGATCTCCTTTCATAGATCGCAACTGGCATGCATCCCCCTTTTAAAGCTAGAGGATTGGGATTTGGATGATACAGAGCACTTTCCCCACTTAACTACTGATCAGTTCATGTGTCGTGACTTCTATAAGGACACTGTTGTGACCGCGCTGAAGCCAAGGAAATGGATAAAAGGGGCGAACAAGGCAGGACTACTAAACATGTTATGAGTGTCGCATTACAATCGCGCGCCCATAACCATGATAGTGATCAGACAATTGTTGTGCTTGGTGCACGATGGGTACATGTGGCTGGAAGAACCAATACTGATCACTGACATGTTGATCCATAGGATCACTCGACTACTGCATTCAAGATTAAATACGGCCATGGAATTTGGCGAAAAGACAGGTGAGTGCGACCTGGTCGAGCAAATGAAGGATAAATTTAAGCTCGTCAAGAAGCCACGTGGCTACTCCATTTCTAGTATAACTAACCCCACGGCCAAAGTAGCCACCTAGATTCTGGCTGGGAAAATTATGAGGAAGTGTCGCGCAGATGAAGTGTCGGCACCGATTGTATCATTAGCAGCCCAGTGTGTGGAGGGCGTACAATTCAACTAGGTGCGTTACCTCTGTAGCGAGTTCCTTGCGAACTGCAAAGAGGCGCAGGACCATAGCAAAACCTTTCACTATGCATGGTTGTTGCTATCCATAGTACTGGTCGCATGGGAGCTATGGAGGATAGTCAGTTTCCTCCGGTCGCGTAGGATTTACCGGAAGTAGCGAAGTTCACTTCGCTTTGGGCCACCAAGGACCCCCAAAGGGTCAACAATAGCAAGATCTTTCGGATCTTAATGGAGATGAGTATCAACATAGCCATCAACCCTGAACTGCTATTGTCACCGACTGTCTTCGACCAGTTGGCAAAGTATGTTGAGTTCAAGGCTGAATTCCACTGTGTCTCCATGTGAGCACGAAAGCACCCTGAGCAAAAGTGGTATGACCTTCCATACCTCGCCAAAGACTATGCGATCACAGAGGACCTCGACCGCTGGCTAGAGTGGCACATGGCCTGAGACTTGACAGCTGGGTCTAGAAAGTGTGTAGCGAAGCCTAAGAAGGAAGAGGCCAGACTAAAGATGGAACAATTGGCTGAGAATAGGAAGAAAGAGGCTGAGGACAAAGCCAAAGCGGAGCATGCTGCCAAAAAGTAGACAGAAGGGTAGGAAGAAGAGGAGGAGTGCGACTCCGACAGGAGTCAGAAATCTCCTTCCTCGGAGAGAGAAGAGGAAGAGCAGTGATCTGACCAAGGAGGAGCAAACCAGGAGACTACTTCATTATGGGTTAAGCACAAAAGGGAGCAGGAGAAAGTAGGGTTGCGGCTGCGGAAGAAGTCCAAGGCCAGCATAACATCCCTTGACCGAATCACCTTGACATAGGGTGATTTGAACAGCATTAGAGATGCCGTGAGGTATGCGACCACGAAACTAGTGTAGAAGTTCGAGCAACAGCAGCAACAGGCCTTGGGTGCCATTCAAACGGGTTTGTGCGAGCTGCAGATCCAAGTGTTAGAGGTACAGACTAGTGTGGGGTGAAGCAGCGTAGCGTCAACTAGTTTGGAGCCTGGAACGTTGAAGGTAGCAGAAATGGTGTGCGCACTAGATCCTTGAGCCAAAGTGTTGTCGGATGGAGTGCTGACTACAGAAGCAGAAGCTAACAAGGCCACTGTCAATTCCCTCAAGAGGGTTGGGCTAAATTTTGGCCGCGCTTCCAAGTGAATCCCTTCACACCTTGCAAGATGGTGTGATAATGGAACTTTAGGCTCGAGAATAGGGTGCCTTGAATGCTATCAGTGAGTAGAAGGTGAACAACACTCAGTTGGTTGCACAGAAGAATTCTGCCATTGATTTGCTTAAGGAATCCACGGAAAAGAATGAGCACATGACCAAGGTGGTGGCCGAGGCATGTAGGACTATGCTAGAGCTGGATATTCCTGAAGATGAGCCAGTGGATGTGAGATTTGGAAGCTCGCTGCCAAAGTGCGTGAAGCAAGAACATAGTTGGCTAAGGTTTAGTTTGAACTGAAACTTAAAACTACAGAGCTCAAGTTGAGGGCCTAGCCTTCGAATCCAACAAAGGTTAAAGAGCAGCGCACGGCTATTGTCAACGATGCAGTAGCAGCTAAAATGTCATCGTGAAGGAGTGCACTGCACTCTTCAAGTAGTCACTCGAAGTAGTCACCAACCTACAGGAGGATCCCACTATGCAAAGGCTAGAAACAGAGGTGGAGGAGTTGCAACAGAGATATGATGAGGTTGAAGTGATGATGCGCACCGTTGCCATTACACAAAGGTTAGCAAAGCTGGAGGAAGAAAAGGTGTTGAAATAACATGTGAATGCATCTTAGCGCAAGGAGAAAGTACTCAAGGCCAGATTGGGGCCTTGACTAGAGGAGGCCTATGTACTCACTACCTCCATTGAAGAGAAATTGGCCAATTTGCAGGTGACACAGCAAAAAATACAGGCAGACAGTGCAGAGCCAGCGATGGAGCAGCTGGTCGAGCAGGTGAAGCAGGCGGCAACACAGTGAATCGTCGAAGTCGCAGTGGTACAGATGGAGCTAGGAGGTCTTCGTGACAAGATCTCCATGCCAGCAAAGTGAGTGAGTCACCAGATTTGTGTTGGGGGCCTGTGGGAATAGGTCCCTTGGGGTCAATTTTGGGGTTAAGAGACCAATTTTTGGGGCTAAAGGCCCAAGTTTTGTGTAAAGAATGTAAAGTCTCCACATTTTGTTGTCACGGAGTGTGAAGATGTAAGTAGCCAAAAAGGGTTTTCACCCTTAGTTTAGATAGTTTGTGTTGGCTTGATGAGATTTGCCCTTAGTCCGCGAACCATGGGATTGTATAAAAAGGGAGCCTTAGAAGAGTCTAAGGCAGTTGATAAATTCTTGGTAGAGTTATGAGTAGGTTTATGGGTCTGTGAGAGCCAAGAGCGAAGAGTCTTAGTGTAGGAAGAGGCTCTACAGCTGAGTGCACAGAGGCCTAGGGTAGAAGTCCGCAGCTAAGTGCGCGGACCCCTGCAGCTATGTGTGCAAGGAAGTCGGAGTTTGTACTGGAAATATGGGTTATCAATAAAGAGAAGTATTATGGAATTACCTGTGTATTTTACTTCTGTTAATTGCATGTGATTATGTTACGTTGAACACTAGGTTTATGTTTTAATGCTATTCTGATGCATGAATCTATATGTTTCTCTTTGTTATATGAATGCAAATAAGAATATCTTTTTATGCACGATAATTACAGTTACATGTTAAGATGGTACGAAACTAAGAGAATCTGAGTAAATACAGAAGTAAGAGTAATTATAGAGGCACTTAAGTGCCTGATTTATCAATTTAGGGTCCGTGAAGGACAATCGGAGACTTTCGCGGAGGCTTCAAGGATGAATAAGAGAAATACTTTGATAAGCCCTAAAGGGTGTATCGGTCTATGCCAAGGAAGGGTTAGGGCGGATTGATGCCAAAAGGGACAATAGTGTATGGATTTGCTTGGTTGTTTGATGCTAAACCTGGGTCAAGGGCCATCAAGCCAACATTTGTATCCCTATGTGTCAGTTAAGGAAGTGGAACCAGTGGAACACATCACACAGACCTTCCACACCAACAACAGAACTCCCAGGAGTCATCCCAACCACTCGGGTAACTAGCCCCTGAGACCAACTGAAGTTTTCGTGCATCAAACCCCTAGACACTCCCTTGATATGGACAAGGATGCATCTGTGAGGCTCCCTACACTCCTGCAATAAGGGCAAGGGAGCTTCTGGGGACTTTTTCCCCAATCTTGTGCTTACACCTTAGGGATTTGTGCCACTTTTTTAGGCCCAAAATCCAGGTCATTTCCCAGAACTCAATGACACCTTCAGAAATTAAATTTCACAGCAGAACAAAGATACATTTGCAAAACATCAACAAGGACTAGACTAGACCCCCACTAGCCATGATAGGAATTTGGTCAAACATGTCACAAACATGAAACCTATATGTATTAACATCAGAACTGAGCATAAGGGTCTCATACTTATCTGAGAATCGCTACGAAGCAGCTTTGATGCCTCAACACATTAGCTGCAATTTTATCTATTAGGCCATAAGTACATTGTTAATTCATTTACAAGTAAAAACATAATGAGATCCATACATAGCCACTGCCATAATACATGTTCATAACTAACATAATAACAACATGAATACTAACGAAACAACAACCATATAACCCACCTATAAACCAATATAATAATAATGAATTATCAAGGAGAAATAACCTCATATTGATGATGCAAAGGCCAACTAGGATTGGGACTTCCACCAACCACCTGACCATAGACATGGCTGAGCCAAATCTCTCTTCATCCAATCACCCCCATGCCATATTCCAAGCATGTATGTGGGATCTCATGGAACAATCCATCAAAACCGAACCAGGGCTTCCAGAATCCAAACCACCTCAACCCATCAAATAGTGTTTCCACCTCACGATCAGACATTACAAACCATAACCAGATCAGTCTATACCCAAGTTGTACAGGGCTTTAGATCGTTTGTTCCAACCCAGCTTCTAGGGCTAGTAACTCAACCCATGATTATTGCCAAGCTCCAGAGTGTTTGTCCAACCAAGGCTCCAGGACTAGTAACTCAACCCACAGCTGTTTCTAGGCTCTAGATTATTTTTCCAACCAAGGCTCCAGGACTAGTAACTCAACCCACCAAGGGCTTAAGAGCATTTGTCCAACCAAGGCTCCAGGACTAGTAACTCAACCCACCAAGGGCTTCAGATTTTTTTCACACCAAGTCTCCTGGATTAATAACTCAACCCAAGTTGTTACAGGGCTCCACAGCATTTTTCAAACTAAGGCTCCAGGATTAGTAACACAACCCAAGTTGTTACAGGGTTTCCAGAGTGTTTGTCCAACCAAGGCTCGAGGAACTAATAACTCAACCCACAGCCATAAGAAACATGAGCACCAACCATAAAACAAAATGGAAAACACACAACACCATGACTATCTAGGAAATGACAAGGCTAGGCAAATATTCCACTATCAATCCAGGAAATCATCCATGTCACTGACAAATAATGACTAATAAACCACATGCATGCCAAAACTAGTGAGGAAAACATACATACAACTTGGTACCTGTAAGAAAAACCCGTTCTAGTTGTTGATCTTGGTGTCTTCTTGAGCTTTCCTACTCTTCCTTTGCCTTCTTGTTCGAAGCATCCAAGTATCCCACACTCCCCAAGAGTCCTCCAAGAAAACTCTAAGTGTCCAAGAGTATGAGAGAGAGAGAATAACGAGAGAGCTCCAAAATTGAACTGACAAAAGGTTACATTGACCAAGCCTGAGAAAAATCTTACCAACTGATCCTTAAAATCCTTTTTATTAATGAGACCTCCATTTTCTTCATTTTCCATTATTTTACCTAATTTTACTCCTCACATGCAACTTGTGACCTTTCACCTTCCCTTTCTCCTAATTTCCATTATTTTCATAATTAAATGTCGATTAATGTCACTTTGCCTTTCCAAAGCCTTTGTCATTCCCTTTACCAATTTCCTTCTCCATAATAAACCGAAGTGACATCTACTTGGATTTTTTGTCCACCATTCAGTGTGGAATATGTGTCCCATTACCTTGGTCTTACTTTATCCTTTATTAACTTTTACATGGAATTTTGACCAGGGTTGTTACACCATCTCCTCCAAATCACTCCCAAAAATGATATCATCTATATACACAACAATAATTAGAAAATGATCATGTATAAATTGCTATCTGTTGAACATCTTTTGAAGCCTTGTTATTGTAGATGTTTTTATAACTTTGCATACCAAGCTCTTGGAGCTTGTTTCAATCCATAAAGAGACTTTTTAAACTTGCATACTCGATTCTCATCATCAATAAACTAAAAACCTTATATTTTTCCATATATACTTCCTCTTCTATATCACCATTCAAAAATTCATTTCTCCTCAATTATGAGTTAGAAGGTATGCCATATATCATTGGAATGTCTCATAATAATCTTTCCAATCATGTATCATGTGCTCCCTTTTGAGCTAGGTAATTGGAGTAAGAATCCTTTCAAAGATAGGGTATCCAAATGGGGCTTGATTGTACTTTGGTTGGGTCATATTGACAAAATATTTCATATCTCCTCATTCCTATTGAATTAGAGGGAGTTCCATTTACTATTGGAAATGTCTAAAAATATTCTATTTGAATGGATAATTTCCTCTTTCATTTGGACAACCTTTGACATCAATAACAACCACTTTCAACAAAGATTTGATGTTAATTGCTTACAATTCAACTCTAGGTTAAGCATGGGAGAAAATACAAATAAATTACAATTCTCTTTTATACTAGGTTGTAATATCAAATATTATTTTAGATGTCATCCATGAAATCCATATTGGCTAGTCAAGGAATTATACATCTCCCTCATTCTAAAAAGAAGAAAGAAATTATAGACAAAATTATAAATTTTATACTTCAATTATCTGTATATAAAGTTGATGTAAAATTATGTTATTTAGGGTGAACATTGAAGTATTCTATTTATGGCTAACATTGAATTTTTTTAGTTTATTTTTCTGTTTCTAATTTTTTAATGTGAGTATTATTTACTATTTTTTAATGTAACGTTATGGGAAAACATCTACTCCACACTCAACTATTGATTGCCTCTCGACACAATAAAGAGTGTGGAAAAATATAAGTATTGGTAATGAAATGTGTAATATATTAAAAGATATAATTGATAAAAATGATGAGAGATCATCACACCCAAAGGGGCTGGATCAAATGGTGGAAAGTGAGGAGTTTTTCACCAATGGGCAAGGTTCAATTCCCATGAGGGCTTCCTTAGAGCCATGAGGCCACCTTGAGGTAGTGGTTGAACATGTGGTTGCACCTAGAGAGACCATATTTTTGTGACTCATGCACACATAAGTGGATCAAAGCCCACGTGCATGTCCTTATTTTTTTATATCTAAGGGTGGTAGGGAGGAGGGGTGCTATATGACCATGAGGAGGTTAAATTTCTAGAGTTTTCATGGGAATGAGCCACTTAAATAATAATCAAATAGAAGCCTATGGACTCTATCAAGGTCTTATGTGGGCTAAGGAAAATCATGCCAATTCAATTTTTGTTTTGGGAGATTCTCTCATAATTCTTCAACATTTGGTTAAGGGCTCCTTCCCAAAGGATAAATCTATATAAAACCTTAAAATAAGAATGAAAAAAGTTGTCGAAGGAATTACATCCTTAATATTCTTTCATGTCCTAAGAGACCTCAATAAATAAGCATATATATGTGACAATAAAGGGTATAAATTGAGAACAGGGTATTTAAAAGTAAATGGCCATATAGGCCCTCTCTAATAGTGTAAAAGATGATGGATTTAAATTTCCAAATTATTTTTTTCAAAAAGAAATTTTATTCAAAAATTATATGGAGGGCCCTTGAGACAATGTGGTAGCACTATTTAATGTTATCACATACAAACAAACCTAACATTGATATCAATACCCTTTCACGAGCAGAAGAGTACAAGTTGGTCCTCCTTTCCAGGCAAACAAGTACAAAATTCTTCAATTCCCAGATCATGCTCCTATGGGATAATAAACCTACATCATTTACCACTCATGGATATTAATGGTGAATGACTTGTCAGTGTGTGTGATACTTTTATGAAGGGATGGCTCAATTCAATCCCGTCGCCACCCATCTTTGTGCATGATTACCAAGAGAGAATCATAATGGAATCAGGAAGGAGCAATGAACACTCCAAGAATTGGAAATTTCCTTTATAAGTAGTGATTTTTGGAGGAGGTGGCACACTTTCCTTTTGACCCCAGAAAAGGATTTAGTGGCTACCAATGAGAGTCATGCAATTCTCCTTTACATCGAATTTAACTGAAGCAAGGATAGTGCTCATATTTTGGTGACCGGTTCTTAATTAGGTTTGCACACTAGAAAAATTGGTATGAAAAATTGTTGAATTGTATCCAGATAACATATAAAGGACCTTTGTGTACTGACTCTAGTGTTTTTTAAGTGATTGGCGTGTACTACATCTAGTATATGGGAATGTCTTTTCCGTCATTATGGTGAATTCGATTTGAAAGTGGTATAGGAAAATTAGTGTATGTCTCTTGTTGGGTGATGTGAGTTTTAAATAGTTTGAAAATTGGTCATTTGTGTCATGTTCTATGGATAATTGTGGTTGGAATTTACACTCTATGGCTAATGTCTTTTGGTCCATTCTTTTGGTTTTCTCCAGTGTTCTATAACGAACATGGGACCCTATGACTAGTTCAAAATCATTAAGGGATCTGAAATAAAAATTTGGATGTTTCTAGGATTCAATAACCTTTTCTCAATTTGTTAAACACAATAGAGGGATTGGGTTATCGTACAAACCCCCTTGAAATTTGTTATCACCAAAATAGGACCCTGATAGGCTTCTGATCAGACTATCTCACTGTAAATATTCCAAACCAATATTTTAGCTAAGGCTTAGCCTCCTCAGCTTGAGAGGGCTCTCTTAAAGGGTTAATGATTTCGATTAAAGATATGGATAGATGACTAACTCTATGGTTTGTGATTGTATATGTTTATAGGTTGAAAGATGAAGGCTAGCTACCATTGGGCTATGGAGTCAAAGTATGTTTCAGTACCACAGCAAGATCAACTTAACATGAAGTCGGGGCATAGAGAGTTTTTATACATCAACAAAACAAAGATACAATGCAAGGAAACATAGTTTATAAATACATGAAGGAAGTTAGAGCATCATAGATGAGTTCTAAGTAACATGTATTCATACTACTGCAAGTAAGTGAAAGAGGAAAGCCATGAGACAATAGGACATTAAAAACTCTCTTTGAATCCTAAGTAGTGAAGCCAAAACATTCTACCTAGCATGGAAGTCAAGGCATTATAGAGTTCAAGTGCAGAAATGCAAAACAGTGAAACACAGTTAGTTTATTTATGAAGGAAGTCAGAGAATCATTGATGAGTTCTGAGTATCATAAGTAAACACCACTGCAATGTAAGTATTGGAAGATGCTACCAAAACAAGAACATACAAGAACTCTTCATGAATCTTGAGTTGTCTACTAAGTAGAAATTCTGCATTAGGCTAAAAATATACACAGTCTGCACATAGAGCAGCAGTTGAGCCAAAAAGTCTCCAACCCCTTGCTAATTCGACCTCTTTCTTTATATATAGAATTTACAACATGTATTCCTTCATCCCTCATCAAGAGAATTCGAATTTTCTATGAATGAAACCTATTCTAACCATAAAACAAACCATTAATTAGAACTAGTTGTTAACTAGCAGTGCTAGTGACCTAATACAACTATGAGTGTAACTCCTTATTATGATTACAACAACCTTATATAAACATTGAAAGCATTCTTTGATAGCTGCAACCTCATGAAGGTCGAATTTGATGAAGCCTCCCACGTTGTCACCTTACTGCTGATGACAAACCCTAGAAATTAGGGAACATGTTTCCCTGTTTTTAGGTTTAGGATCCTTGAAAATGGCACGTGGGAAAGAGCCTATATCTTCTCATCCATAACATATTTTAAAAAATTGAAGGAGGTTTTTGTATTCCATGCTGTCTGGAACAAAAACCTCTCTTGGTTTTTTAAAATACTTCTCCAGCCGTCCAGAATTTGTCCTTGAAAAACACGTCTAAAACACGAAAAATCTGTTCTCTGAAATTAGGGTTTCAAAGAAAGCTTGGTATCTCCCAACTGAAAACACTTATGAATAAAGTGAGATAGGTTATTGTAGCCAGAGAGTTGATGAAGAGAAATCTTCTTCAAAATTCCAAAATACCTTCTCCTGTGACCAAAAACTGATCTTGAAAAAGACTGTTAAAACCAGAAGACAAAGCTTGACTTTCAGCAGTTTTGTAGTGCAAATTTAACCATAAATTCCTCCCACCTCATAACGAATTTGAAGAAACGGAAAGACTTTTTTGTAGTTTAGTGTGTTAGGAATAAAAGCCTCTTTCAGTTTTCAAAATTGAGTTCTCAGTTGCTCAGGAACCCTTCTGGAAGTTGACTAGTAAAAGCATAAAACAAAGATTTTTATGTTGAAACAGGCTACTTCAGGGGTTTCGTAGCGTGCTATGAAAACTCCTAGTTCAGAATCCCCAATTTCATAGCGCAGCCAGTGAAAATTCTAGGTTTTGCGCTACGAAAACACCTTGAGTGATTTTTGCACTACAAAAACCTTGACACAAGTTTGACACATGGAACTTATGTGTGATGTGGGACCAGTGATAGGCAAGAACAGAGTATTGAACCTATTTGACCATACCAACAAGACTCTCTTTTAGATCTTAGACTCTAAAAAACCATGGAAAGACTAGACCAAGACTAACATCAATCCTTTGGAATCAAACTGATGTCAAAACACATGGTGAGGCTTTTAGGACATGGAATGAGGCTGTGAAACTTTTTTTTGGAAAAGAGAATGACACTTATTGAGATGAGATGACTCAAAACCTATAAGACTATGACTAGAAACAAGGCAAACTTTCCAAAGCTTAGAAACAAAATTTTTAGGGTGATAACAACATTCATAACACTATTGATTTGAACATTGAGACATGATGGGTTGTAATCATAAGGCATGCATTTCTCAATTTGCAAAGAGAATTGACTCATTGCAATTAGATGTCTTTAAATTAAAATTGAATCACAGTGAGCGCATAGCATCTGCTTCTTGTTTTATGGGTAATCTTAAAGAGGTGAAAGTAAAATCAGAGAAAAATGAAGATGAAGTGAACGCACTTCAGTAGCAGATAAAAGAGCTCAAAGATTTGGTAAACAACCTAACCATCAACATGAACAACACAACCAATTCAACCAATCCAAACACAGTCCATTGACCTGATTTAAATGCTAGTACCTAGGCAAGTTCGTTGTTATGAGAGATTATATTATAAATTAGCAGTTGAATGTTATGTAAATTTTTCTTTTCGGCGGGGCAATTTTTGAAGGTGTTCACCTACAAAAACCCATTTTTTGATGCCTAGAATCATGTCCCTCTGGAAGAGATACAAATGTTCTTAGGTAGAAGGGAACACACTGTTTCTCTTCTTCTTCTTCTTCTTCTTCTTTTCTTCTTTTTTTTTTTTT
>APFE030370127.1:0-16557 GCA_000404065.3 Pinus taeda
GGGTGGCATGGCACCCCCCAGCCATGCAAGCACATGTGAATTTATGCTAATTAATGAGAGGATCTTTTATTACTTGCAACATGATGATGGGGGAAGTAGTAGAATAATCTTAATTATTAGCTAGCGAGAGGTAACTCCTGAGTAATAGGAGGGTAACCAGTAGGCTGTAAGCGATAAAAAACAGTAAATATCGATGGTCTCAATAGTCTCAAATAGAGTTAAATGAGAGAATATGCTAGACTGTTATTAACCCAACAGACTGAGTAGGGAACTGTAATTGAAAGACAGAAGGGAAGCTTTATTTATACATGCAGCCGTGAGCACGAAACTTTAACAACATTCCTCAAGATAAGTAACTCACGAAATAAAAACTTGAAGCTATATTATATAGTGGTATTACGCTGCAAAACCTCTGTGACAGAGCTGCTCAAATATAATGACTAAAACCTATATACTGTAGAAATCATGAAACATTAACAATCATTCCTCGTGAAGGCGGTTTTCTCCAAATACCGTGAACAAAGAAGAGAAAAAGTGATAACCCAGAATATTTTAAAGAACCATATGCGGATATCAGTACAAACCAGACAACTAACTGTTGGCAAATAAATGCAAAGAGCCTGTGGTGAAATAATCATCAAATACCATATGGGCATGCAATAATATAAATAACAGAATAGCTACTCAGAAAAACAATAGCTAATATCGCGAGGAATAAACCCTTGTTGGGCGAATCAAACTGTGCCGAGCCTGTGAGGGCGAACCCATAAGAATACCATCTACGGGTTCATGCCCAGCTCGAAATTAAAACTGCAGAGGGCAAACACTTCTAATAAACACATAGGAAGAAATGGTGATGCGCCATAAAGAAACAAGTTTGTATATATATAATAATAGAAAAATCTGGAAGTGGGTACAGTTCGATATCAAACCAAAAACCAAAATCTTATCAGCATGTACAATGTGAGTCGCTTAAGGGCGGTCATTGTTCCATATCATTTACAACCATGGATAAAAATCCATGAGCAACAAAGGCAATGAAGCCATATCTAAACAGTTAAATACAATAACCCAGAACGGGAATTAATTGCTGCAACCACGGCAGAATAACTGAGGGCTTCAACAACAAATGGAGGAACCTGCCAGCAAACGGCGAGGTTAACCTGGAAACCGACACCTTGATGCATAGTTGAATGCCCAATAAAACTATTGACTCACCTGTAAGAGTCGAGCCAAATGGACTGGTTATCAACCTTCTATCGTCGCTATGTGTAACCCCTGCCATACGATAACAGACCCGTTAGCGGAGTCGGGCTATCCGAAAGGAAATAAACTGTAACAATAAAAAATAAACCAGGGGTTGACGGTATCCACCTTACCTCGGCTCGAGCTTGCAGGAACTGGAGAAACAACCCGGAACAAAACTCGGATGGAACGAGTCGGCAAACACCAAATGAACATAAGACCTGCGTCGGGCAGCAAAGAAGTCACCGCCATCGCCAGGGGTAAATATACATAATGCTAAAAGGATAATAAGCGACCGATTATATACCTGTAAAGCATGAAGATATATATACAAAGCTAAATAGTCGATAAGCGACCGATTATATACCTGTAAAGCATGAAGATATATATACAAAGCTAAATAGTCGATAAGCGACCGATTGGATACCTGTAAAAGTATGGATATATATATATACAAGCTAATTAGTGGATAAGCGACCGACTGTATACCTGGAAGAACATGAAAATATAGAAATAATGTGAAATAGATAGTGTGCGACAGACTGTATGTCTGTATCAGAACATAAATAGTTAAAAAACTAATGGATGGTATACCTGTAACAAAGTCTGAACATAATGCCGAATTTCAGTAGAGAAGGAACTGTATACCTTCATAACAACATTCTGATGGAGTAACAGAGGGTTCCAGCTCGGTAGAGCCCAGAGGGAAGTCGAAGACGCCCATGGAAGCTGCGGAGGAAAATGCCCAATGCATGCTTTAGCGGCAGGGTATACCCGTGGACCTCAAAACCCTAAAACAATAAACCTTGAAGAGCGGGATTAGCTCTCCATCGTTCGATGGTAGAGAGCTCCCGCAACACCGTTAGATCTCGTCTCCAGATCCCAAAGTGTAGAATTCGGTCAGAACAGTAAAGAGCAGTCACAGTCGCCAGCTGGTATAAATGGGTCAGTAAGCCACATGGCAAGTGGTGGCAGCATGAATTTAATAGTTTTGAAATAAACAATTATAAACCATGTACTTCCCAAATCCTGTGGTACGTTTTCCGCACGATATCATGGGGTAATAATATTAATGCAAGATATGTATACCATCAACCTTATATAGCGTGCACATATTCGTTAGGAGGTGAACCTTATAAATTTTGTTTTTTTATGTGCGTGAATATGGGTTAATATAGTAAGAGTTGTGACATATTTGATACAATATGTGCCCCTTAAGAAAAAACCATTATGAATGTCAAAACGCTAATATTACCCATAACTGCTAGTTTATTGTTATCACTCATACTCGTAGATAATTACAAACTCTTCCATAATGCAACCTCTAAACATTATTACTATTAAAAAGTAATGACACTTGATATTTCTTAAGGGACTAACTCTAAAATTAAATAAAACATAGTGCATTGTGATCTTTAAAACACAATGAATTCTAGAAACTATGATGCCTAGTACACATGACCATCATGACATTATAATTCTTGAAATTTTACAACACACATCATTTTAATAACTAACACATTAAGTATAAAATTAAAACTATAGATTTTATGTACTTAAAGTGGTATAACATAGTGATAAAGTTGAATGAAGTGTAACTCCAAATTTGATCCCATAAAAAAGGAATATAAAAAGTATTGTGTATTTTGGAGATTATATTTTAGTTGTCGATATTGACCATAAAATCACATTTCATGAGCCAACATATAGTAATGGCTTTGATTATTGATATTGACACAAAACACAATTTTTGTGAGTCAACATATGGTAATGGTCTTGAGGAGATTCTACAATGATTTTGTATATTTGTTTAGGTCTTAATGTTTGTGTCTAAAGTTCATTTAAACTATTGTTCCTTCCATCAATTAATATTAATAAAGTATAGATATGTTTTTTATTCTATATTTAGTTATATATATAGTTCAAAATTATAAAATTTCTAAATTTCTAAATTGTGTATTTATATATGGTTTTTTCCTATTTGCACTATTCAGTGCAATATGAATAATAAATATTCTTTATTCAGTTCCTATTTATTCATGTTTATATTATTCTGTTCAATATATGTATTGTTAAATTAAGCTTTTGATATCTCAATTTGTTTTTCTTATTTCTAATTTTTTCCTAACGAGAGCGAGTCATTTTGCATGAGTAGGGAGAGTATCTTAACATTAAACTCAATATTTTACAATAAATTGGTTAAATGATCATGACATGAAAAATATACAACTAAGAAAAACACATTGGTGACATGCTAACTATGAACCAGTATAAATGTCAAAATTTTAATAAGTCCATTTTGTTCCCCTCTTTACTGATTTGGCTAGACATGAAACAAACTTCACTAGTTAGTCATCCAGAAATCTTCAAAAATGTTTCCTACCTCAACACATACAAAAATTGTTTCCTCCCTCATTGTACATTCAATTCTCCCTACAAATAATTGAAGTTTGGTATGTTGACTCTTTAGATTTACATAAACAAGAGATTTTGCATCAACCTATAATTGACCAAATATATGTGTATATGATGAGTTAATAATCTAACATAATATTCCAAATTCCACCACAAGCTCTAGAAGAACAAGGGGATATACGGTTACTCCTTCTGGATATTGAACAAGAAGAAGAAAGGGAAGGATAATTATACACAACTATTTAAATTTGACCTCTTAGTACCCGTGACATAATCTCATAACAATATTGCAATAAAAGGCTCACAGAAGTTGGAAAAGAATAGGTACATAAACATATACAATAAATGTGAATCAAACCTTTCTAGGTATTCAATTAGAACACCCACAACAAAAATAGAATCTACACTCGATTACATGAAATTTTTTTGAGGATACCGTATATAGGGTAGAAAAAAGGAGGCCTAGAATATTAGAACAATTTCTAGAATAATCTATTGGACGTGACGTCTTGTTGTTTCTTGGACATGGAAAAATATATTCATTGAAAAACAAACAATCGACTCTAGACAAACTCAACATAGAATGAATCTCATCATAGGCACAGGAACAAGGATAGTCGACTGAACCCAACAGGAAAAGAAAATTGAATATCTACTTGACTTGTGATTCACCCCATGTTACTACAATAACAATTATAGAAGAAAATGATGGTCAAGATAAAACCCGATCTAAGTAGTCTAATACTAATGAAGCTTCATCCAAGCATTCTAGGTTTGATTACATATTAAGTTGGATAGTAACAATATTATGCTATAAAGAGAACAACACAAAATGGATATTTGGTTGGAATGCTATAACTAGGAAATAGAACAACATAGTATAAACATTCTAATAAGGATTAATGATCCACCTTTTGCACTCCAATGATTATTACATAAGTCGGTCGACCAAAAGTTATATATGCCTATAATTATGCTAATCACCATAGTTATAAGTTAATTATTAGGTTGATGGAAGATATCTCAACACCATGGAATTTGTTGGAACATTCTAGTAATATTTACATATTTCATAGCTAACTAACATTTTTTTGTTGTGTTTGAAATATGCATTCAATTTCTTTTAATTTATAAATAACCACAATATAATTTGTAATAAAGTTATAATTTACTTAATTTCTACTATTTTTTTAATCTACTAAATGTGATAGGAATAATGGGTTACCCTTTTTGATGGTTATCATTGATTGATAGTTGAATATATCTTCCATAGTTATAATTTAGTTATTAGGTTTATCGTAGGTATTTAAACCCCATGGAACATGTTGGAATATTCATCCTAATATTGACATATCAATGATAATATTTGTGTCCAATTTAGGTATACGCTACTAATTAAGTTATATCAAATTAATTAATTTAAGAAAATGGCATATCAACACATCACATTAGGAATGTGGTATTTGTAAGCCATGGTAATGTAAGAAGAAACGTTTCGAGTTAAAAGATTTCCATAATAATAGTAGGGTGAATCTACATGGATAAACATACTTTTATATACTATATAACTCCAATAATAATTATAATAATAAAGATATAGTTTAGCTAACTTTTATGAATTTTTTAATTTGGTTAATGAAATATATATAATGGGGTTAGGGTTTTGATTCTTATCATACATTCACGACTATAGAAATTTTCAATCCATTTAATTATATGTTCACAATGGTTATAATAAAGCGAATAAATTACATATTCATATTTTTATTATATATGTACAATGACTAATTCCTTAGTTCTCCTTGTGATCAAAAGAAGCGATGAAGGTGAAATAAACTTGGACATGCATAAAAAACTTTAATGAAATAAAATAAGAATCTATTGTTTCTTTCAATAAATTGTAATATAATTACATTTATGCATCCTAAATTGTCTTTCATCATTTCATAGAAAAAATTTCGTGAAATGTATGCACCCTTCACATTGAGGATTTCATCAGTACTATGTCACAAAGGCTCACAACATGAAAACATTAAATGACCCACAACTTTATTCCTTGTTAGTTAGTACTCATATGTCTTTTTTATTCAACAATGTCTCATGTTATTCTTTTCTTTTACTCACTTAATTATTTTATATATTTTCCACAACTTCACCCCTTTTTCTTTCTTCTAGAAGGGTTCTATCTAGTAGAAAAAATTTAAAGGATGGAAATTTGTTTTAAAGGTTGTAAACCTTGTCTAATATTAGTACTCCCTAATATGCATAATGTAAAATGTTTAATGATATTTTCGTAAAAATATTGAGAGTTCTAATGATTTTTAAGTTAAAATAATTTTGAAGTATAAACATTGAGCAAATAAATTAAAAAGGAATGTCAAAATTGACAACTATTTTTATTTTTTATTTTGAAAAACCATTGAATATTAACCCACTCTAAATATTACACCCAAAAAATTTATCTACACATTGGAAAATTGTTTATTCTACCAAGAGCTCATACACTATCCATGAATATTATCTCATTTTTCACTCTACTTAGTCATGCTAAACAAAAAAAAATTGGTATATGAAAGTCAAACAATATTTTCAATAAAGAAATCGAAGCAACTAAGAGATAAATTTTCCTTCTCTATCCCTATAACCACAAATAAACTTTGGTTCCAATACCATGTTTGAAGCTAAATTAAAAAAAATAAAAAATAAAAAATGCTTGACAATCTACAAAATTCCAAAAGATATGAAGTTTGTGGAAACTAATTCACATATATTTTACTAAAAAATCCTTCTCCTCAAGGCTATTTCAAACACAATGAAAATTAAAATTGGTACCATGGATTAATGCATACTAAGATATCCGTTTTTATTAGGTTTGACTTTTCCATCATGCATAGCCAAAGTGGTAAATCTATAACCATTTCATGTATCACAAAATTTTTGTGAAAACTAATTTCGAAATATTTTACCAAAAAATCGACTCTTCGAACTATTTCAAACAACTAAAAATGAAAAAAAAGTACCATAGGATAATACATACTAAGGTGGATTTTTGTACTACTTGTTTCTTGTTTTGAATTTACCATCAAGCATAACTAAAGGGTTAAAGATGTAATCATTTATTTTATTTTCAAAAAAAAAATATTTTGTTCATGTTTTGAAGAAAGGGCATAGACTTGTAAGGAAAACAACTCAAAAATTAAAAATAACCTAAGAGAGGAAAAGAAATGATGCACCTAAGATGAGTTCTAAGAACTAATTGTTAAGACAACACAAATACCTTGTAATTAAAAGTAGTTGTGACAAATTCAAATAGATTCTCTTCAACTCGCTCCCAAATTGGATGGTGAAATGATTGAAGGAAAAATGCAAAGGATATACCAATTATGATAGTCTTGTTTTCACAGAATGAGATAACATTTTATCATTATGCTTCAATGCAACACATTAACTATTGAACATAATAGAATAATACAATTCCACAAGAATGATTCCAAGTTGCCATGGAAGGGAAATATATATTCATGGAATAGAAATTTTTGCTACAAGCAATCAACCATCAAAGATAAAAGTTGAACTAGCTTATAAAATTATCTAGGAACTTGTGTGAAATTATTGGACATTATACTCTATCTACATAGTAAAAGGTTTGAAATTATTTGTCATTTTTCATCTGTAAGTCTTGTACAGTATCAACCTAATAGCATTGCATGCAACGCTATTTTTTACCATGATTTTCTATAAGTGAAATCATTAATTACTGAAAGATGTTTCCTTGGGCTAATACTGTAAATTTCTGTTTGTTTTCATTCAAAATTGCAAAAACCAACTAGCACTTTGAATAAATGAGTCCCCTAAAAATGGGGAAAACACTAACAAACAAGACATTTTCACCACCATCCAGCATGTTCATGCATACATATGACTTGCCATTACCAAAATCATATCTTGTCCACGATATATACTGAAACAAACAATCTCCCTATAACCAACCCACGTGTTTCCTTAACATCAACTCCTAGAGCCTTATCATAGTAGTTTTCATGAATGTTAAATACATAAATGCAATCAAGCTAAATCAATTGGATTTTAACTTAAGGACTTATAATGTTGACCATGAAATACGTACTTTGAGAAAACTATTAAGCACACACCTGAGATCAAATCAAAATGTTTGTAGGGAAAGAAATCACAAATTTCAAGAAGCCATATCAAATTGGGACATTGAGAATAGTAGCCATGCAAAAGAGGGAAATAATTGAAATCTTAGATATTAAAAATGTGTTCAAGTCTTCTTTAGTGCGCAAATACTGTTAGGAAATAAAGCAAAAGAAAGTGTTTTTCATTGGGTTAACTTAAAAAATGGAAGAGTAATTATAGTTGAGAACTGTGAATACTAAATAGTAATATATAGAAAATATATAGACTTGTAGTTGACAGAAACTGATTAAAATATTTTCCAACCATCCTAGTGCCTCCTATTACAGTAAATCTACATTAGGGTTCATAAAAAATATTCAATTACATTTATAAAATAACTTAGGAAGTTTCTTTCCTAGATAAGTAAAATTGACAACAATGCTATTTGAATAATAGATAGAAAATGTTTATGGAAGACACAAAGGAGCAAAAAGCCTCCAAATAATTACAACAACTAGATAACTTCATATGATGAGTATATAGGTGGAGATAAAATCAAAGCACAATAACTGATTCACATGAGAAATTTTTGTAGTTATACCTTATTGACTGTTTAAAATAGGTATAAAACAAAAATGGAAAGAATATTAACAAACTTCTATATCACATGAAAGAATAATATGAGTATCATTCTCTAGAAGATCTTTGCTTCTACTATTTGTGACAATGGTTCCAACCTCATTAAATGTACGTTTTACACCATTGTTAAGGCTAATAATCTAGCCCTTACTTATAGGAGTTGCCCATACTTGTCAAGAAAGCTCAACGGATGATTATACTTCTCTGGAACATCTTTTCTTCCACTATTTGTGACAATGGTGCCAACCTCATTAAATGTAGTTTTTACACCATTGTTAAGGTGAGTAATCTTCCCTGAGTTATAGGAGTTTCCCTTGCTTATCAAGAGAGATCAACCTATATGGTTATGGAGAAATTCCATCCTTATCTTAAATGTGTTCCTTAACAATGTCAATTATTTCTAACTCTTAGGTTGAAGTGATTGAGAAAAATTTGCATACTAGCACATAAAAAAAGATCTCATGAGAGAGTCAATTCCTTTAGGATAAACGTGTAAAAGTGTATCTCAAGGTTTCTTATCCCAAAAAAGGTCAACCTTTGCTAATCAAGAGGAATTGCTTCCTTATGTTGAATTTTAGCATTCACATTAGAGCTCATCAACATCTTCATAAAGACCTACATATTACTTGGGAGATGAAGGAAAAGCAAATGGGTACGTTCTAGAAAACTTATTAGATTTAATTATGGGGTTTGAGATCTTCATGATTTTTTTATTCTTGGTAATGTGAAATATATCATGACGTAAGTGTTTTATTTACTAGCCATTTCGTTTATATGGCTACACTAATTCCTATCAATATCGAATACCTTGCCCTTCATTGTAAAGATTTGTTAATGCGTGGGCACACAAATTTTCACTTGCACTTTTATCATTTATATGGTTACACTAATTCCTATCCAGATAAAAGACCTTGCCCTTCATTGTAAAGATTTGTTCCCGCTTTCAAAAGTGTAACTCCTATCAAGATGGAAGACCTCGCCCTCATTGTAAGGATTTCCTAATACATGGGCATACACATTTTCATTTGTATTTTTATCGTTTATATGGCTACACTAATTCCCCTTCACTGTGAATATTTGTTGTTTTTAAAACTTTTGAAACCGAGTTTTACAAATTTGTCAAGATGCTTTGCAATTTAAAAAAGAAAAGAAAAGAAAAAAATATTAATATCCAATAAATTTCATATAACTAGTAGATAAAATTAAAAATAAATAACATAATATGGTATGTCTAGCAAATGCTCCAATCATCAAGCCTTTCAACATAGTGTTTCCAACATCCTCCAAAATAAATAAAACATCAAAATCAGAATTGAATACACAATACGTAATTATGTGAATAAATAAAAAACGGTAAAACCATGAATTGAAGCCCTATTTGTAACATGTGCGTTTGGAAGGGTATGAAAAGAAAAGCAAGCATTAATGAAAATAACAACCCAAAAAGCAAAAACAACCTGCACGAAAAAAGCATCCACTCAACAACATGTTTTCAAAAAGGCGCTGATTCAATTGAAATTTAAAAAAAAAACACGAACTCTAAAATTGAAGACGGAACAGGTATATTATCTACGATTCGAGAGGAAGTATAGTCGGTAAAACTCTGGTAGCCGTTGAACGGTGCTGGGAATCCCTACCTATACATATATTAAGTCTTATCATTTTTCCAGCATCTTCCTCCTCCTCTGTCCATATCACGTCTTGCTATGCTTGTGCGTGTTTGGCTGTCTGTGTGGTTTGAGATTGGGTCTGTCTGTCTAAGTGTAGGTCGAGTTCATGTTTGAGTCAGTCATGGTTGTGTGGGATAGAGGAGGAGGCTGAGGCCGGCAAAAGAAGGGCAGTGTAGCGCAAGGCAGGTGAGCTGCTTAACAGTTTTTTGCGTTCATAGAGATCAATTATCTCGGCAGGGCAGGGAAGTTGAGTTTCTTAACAGTTTTTTGCCTTCATAGAGATCAATTATCTCTCGGGAATGGTATGGATTACATTCTATTTAATTTCAGTTCAGTGATTTTGTTCATCTGTGCGCTCAGCCGTGACAACTAATTCCGTTTCATAACCTTGTATTTTAGTTTGTTCAGGGAAATTAATGAAAATAAGGAAATAGGTGGTTGACGTTGCTACTGTTCAAAACCTACCTCGTAGATCCCAATTATCTGGCTGAACAGATGAAATCGAATCCCAATTCGAGGTATGTAGAGATGGCCATGTATGTGTATGTCTCCTTTGAATTAGGTTAAGGCTCTGCTTCCACCTCAAAAATTTCTAATAGATTTAATTTTTTCTTCAATCGGCCTCCTCGAAAATTTCTATTACATTTTATTTTTCCTTCATCGCTTTAATCGATCTCTGGATCTAGCTTCACAAATTTACCCCATCGCTTACCAATTCAATCATCACTGGCTTTTTGAATCACTTCCCATAGCTCTGTGTTTGGGTTTAATCTGCTGCATATTAGTTTAGTTTAACTTCAATCGGTCCCTGGCTGTAGCTTCACGAATTTATCCCATCCCTTGCGAATTCAAGCATCACTGCATTTTTGAATCACTTCCCATAGCTCTGTATTTGGGTTTAATGTGCTGCGTATTAGTTTGGTTTAGTTTGTTTTTCTCCGGTATAGCTTCTTCTTTATTAGTTTAACCCATTCTAGTTTAATTTAGTTTGTGGTTTTTCGGTATAACCTCTTCTTTATTAGTTTAACCCATACTTTCTTTTGGACGTAACTTGGTTTCTGTGTATTGGTTCTCTAGTATAACCTCATCTTTATTAGTTTAACACATGCTTTCTTTTGGACATAACTTGGTTTCTGTGTATTGTGTTATTTGTTCATTTAACCCTTGGGTTTTTTTCACTTTCGGGTATAAATCATATGGTATATTGTGTTGTGTTGTGTGTTGGTTCAACCTCATGTTTTTAGCTTTATCGCGTTTTGTATTGCGCCGTGTGCACCAACCATATATTTAAGGCTCAGTTTCCTCAATAATTTGTTATAATTTGTTATACCCTTGTGCCGTGTGCATGAGCTGGATTTAAGGCTCTGTTTTCTTTCGAGGAATTTTACCCTTGATGGGTTCTATTTTCCACTCAATGGTTTTAATCTACCCTACCATTTCTATTACATTAATATTTTCATTCATTGCTTCAATCAACGCATATCTCTGGATTTAGCTTAACCTGTGGCTTCTTTCACTGTATTTTCCACCGTATGTTATTTTAACCCGAGGGTTTTTATTATTGCTTGCTGTGCTATGTATAAGTTTAATTCGTAGTATTTTTTATTATAACTTACTTTGTATTGTGTTATTTGATACTGTAATACATGGTTTTTAACCCTTATATATTTTATAAGTAACCAATTAAAGCCCACCCTGAAACAATGTTAACATGCCAATTAAACTCAAAACGCACCTCATTAAAACTTCGTCTGCTTACAGTTACCCTATTTATTAAATTTTCAAATTAATATATAATGTACGTTTTCAAATTAATAATAATACATACATACAGTGAGTTGCTCTTTATTATCTCCGCTTTATACAACTTTTAAATTATTAATAATAATGCAACTCAGCTGTGTCAATGGGGATTCTCTGTTATATATATATATATAGCTTTCCTTCGCTTGAATCCTCCGGAATCAGTTACATTACATTACAGCTTTCACCTTCGCCTTCTTTGGGGATTCAACGCCCCATCAAATCCGGTCCGGTCCAGTCGTCTACCATTTCTACTCATTTATTTCCCTCTGGTATTAGCGAGGCCCTGTACCATTCGTGCTGGTTAGAGGCAGATACATTGTGTTAATGTGCTGCTTCAGTCCATGGTTTTGAACCTTGTAATTTTTATCTGTAACTAAATAAAAAACCCTACCATGAAACAATTTTAACCCTACCCTGAATCCCTTTCCTTTTCACCGGTTTACTAATTTTTCAAATTAATAATGCATACATTTTCAAAATATTAATACAACTCTCCTTTTTATCATTGGTGTATTCAACTTTTTAAAAAATAATAATAATGCATCTCAGCTCAGCTCTTTCACGTCAATTGGGAATTGTATGTTATATAGCTCTGTTTCGCTTCACTTCAATCCTCCTGTATCAGTTACAGCCTTCTTTGGAGAGTCAATTATGCCCCTCAATTATGTCCCTCTTACCATTTGTAATAGGTTTTCCTAGAGATAGTTAAAGTCAGATAAGACGAAATGAATTGGTTTTTACTTTTTATTTTTCGGAACTGGAATAACCTATCCTTCTTTTTAAAAATCAAATTTAGTTATACCATTAATTACATATATAATCATGATTCATAATATATATTTTTATTTAAATTATGTTTATTAGTCTGTGGACTATGGAAAAATTAAAGTAAAACTCTCATCTTATATCTCATTAATAATATCTTTTTATGGACATTTTTTTCTTATATTACGGAGTTATTTCTAGAAATGACTTATACTGTTAGAAAAAATGTGAAGGAAAGTAAATTCATATTTCTTTTCATTATTTAAATATGTGATAGAGAGGATCATTCTTTTTATATAAAAAGGAAATTGATAATTTTTGTTATATCTTATTAAAAATTTATTGTTTTTCTCTAATACTTGTATGGCACTACAGGCAAAAAGAATTTTGCCCAAAATAAATATTGTGTCGTTATATATATTTTTTTCTTTTCTCAAATATTGTAAGAGAAATTATTTTTTATGGAATGGGCTAAACTCCTTCCAACTTCTCAAGGAGATTGGGCTCCATTTTTCTTTGAGTAGTGTAGTTATTTTTTATTGTGTTGATTACTTTTCTTTAAACTCATATGCGTCACAACACATTTTTTTAAGATGCATTTACTTTATACCATTTATATTTGAAGAACGTCATCTTACACTTACATGATCATCTATTTATATTATAACACTTATTACAATTGCATTTAACCAAAAACACACTTTTAACTAAAAAAATTTAAAATATTTTACCCAAATACAAATTAGACAACCTTCCACAATGTACTGGACAACACTAAATATCTCTCTAATTAACAAACCATTCATATTGGTGCTTTTTTGTTTGCTTTTTGTTTGGTATATATATGTTTGTGATTTTGAAAATGTTTTATGTATTTATGTTGATATTTTGAATTGAAATTGTACCATATTTCTTTGTTCATTTTCAATTGTGCGTGTGTGTGTGGGTCAGTGCAGTGGTGTGTTTGCCTATTTGAAATCGAATATATATGTGAGTGGTTTTGAGAATGATTATTTTCTTTTCTATTTCAACACAAAATTGTATATTGTGTGTTTGCTTATTTGGAGTTGTATTTTGTATTTTTATTTAATTCAAATTCCATATGTACGTGAATGGTTGTATGAATGTTTATTTATGAATATGTGTATGTAATTTGAAATTGTATTCATGTGTTTGTTGTATTGAATTACGAATTTGAATGTATATGCATAATGTAGAGATTAATTTGTATATTGTGTGATTGTTTATTTTAACTTGTACTCTATATGTTTCTTTATTTCAAATTACATATATATGTGTGTGAATGTTTATTTATGAATATTTGTATTGCATGTGGGTTGAAATTGCAATTGTGTGTTTGTTGACTGAATTGTGATTGTAATTAATTTCAAAACATAAATTTGAATTTGTATATAAAATGTATGTTTTACTTTGTATATTGTGTGTTTTTTTATTTGGAATTGTAAAATATGTTTTCTTCTATTTGAATTTGTATTTTGTGTCTAATATTTAAAAATTGAAAATTGTATATTTCCTTATTTAAATTTAAATTTTGTGTGTTGTTTGAAATTGTAAACATGTGTTTTTGTTGTATTGAATTATGAATTTTAATGTGTATGCGTAGTAAAGATTTTAATTTGGATATTGTGAGATTATTTTTTCTTAAAGTTGCACAGGCATATTTGAGTGTTTTCTTTTATTTACTTGAAATTGTATGATACTTAATTAGTTATTTGAAAGTGTATGTTGTGTGTTTAGTTGAATTTGTGTATTGTGTGTTTGTTTATTTGAACATGTACTTTGTATATTGTGTGTTTGCTTATTTAATATTTGAGTGTTTATTTTTGTATTGACTCAAAATTGTCTGATTTGTGTTTCCTTATTTGGAATTGTAAAGTATATGTTCTTCTATTTGAATTTGTATTTTGTGTCTAATATTTAAAAATTCAAAAAAAATGTTTATTTCCTTCTTTAAATTTGAATTTTGTGTGTTGTTTGATGTTGTAATCATGTGTTTTTGTTGTATTGAATTATGAGTTTGAATGTGTATGCATAATGTATATTTTAATTTGTATATTGTGTTTTTATTTTTTCTTAAAGTTGCATAAGCATGTCTGAGTGTTTTCTTTTATTGACTTCAAATTGTGTGATGCACAATTAGTTATTTGAAATTGTATGTTGTTTGTTAAGTTGAATTTGTATATTGAGTGTTTATTTATTTGAAATTGTACTCCGTATCTCTTTTTATTTGAAATTGAATATATATGTGTGAGTGACTGTGTGGATATTTACTTATGAATATTTGTATTATATGTGTCTTGAAATTGTGATCATGTGTTTGTTGTATTGAATTGTGATTGTAATAATTTCACAACCTAAATTTGACTTTGTATATAAAATGTATGTTTTATTTTGTATAGTGTGTGTTTGTTTATTTAATATTTGAGTGTTAGTTTTTGTATTGACTTGAAATTGTCTGATGTGTGTTTCCTTATTTGGAATTGTAAAATATGTGTTTTCCTATTTGAATTTGTATTTTGTGCCTAATATTTAAAAATTCAAAATTATATATTTCCTCATTTAAATTTGAATTTTGTGCATTGTTTGAAATTGTAATCATGTTTTTGTTGTCTTAAATATGAATTTGAGTCTGTACTCATAATGTATATTTTAATTTATATATTGTGTGTTTGTTTGTTTGAACTTGTACTCTTTATGTTTCTTTATTTGAAATTGCACACACACACATACAAATATATATATATATATATATATATATATATACACACACACACACACACACACATGTGTGTGTGTGGGGACGTTAATTTACGAAAATGTGTATTGTATGTGTTTTGAAATTTCAATTGTGGGTTTGTTGTATTGAACTATGATTGTAATTAATTTCTCAACCTAAATTTGAGTTTGTATATAAAATGTATGTTTTACTTTGTATATTGTGTGTTTTTTTATTTAATATTTGAGTGTTTGTTTTTGTATTGACTTGACATTGTATGATGTGTGTTTCCTTATTTGGAATTGTAAAATATGTGTTTTTTCTTATTTATTTGAATTTGTATTTTGTGTTTAATATTTAAAAATTTAAAATTGTATATATCTTCATCTAAGTTTTAATTTTGTGTGTTGTTTGAAATTGCATATAAAAATGAGAATGTTTTGTTAATGTATGTGCTTACATTTTATATTCCATTGCATTTGAAATTGCATATAAAAGTGACAATTGTTTTGTCAATGTCTGCTGGTTAATGTATGTGTTTACATTTTATATTCCACTGCATTTGAAATTGCTCAAGTAGGTCTACTAACTATCTTGTCAATATATGCGTGTGTTTTGTCAATAAATGATTAGATTAAGTCTCATAGTTTATTGTATTCTATTTTAATGTTTATTTATTATATTGAATTTTACTTATAATTCAAGATTTGTAATTTTTCTGCTTGTTTTTAAAAATGTATTTGGTAATTTTTTATTTTCTGCATAATTTCAACATTTTTTTTTGGCATTTTCCATTGTAGCATTAAAAATTTAATTGGAACATTTACAAAAAATCATAAGTAGAAATTATTTTTAATAAATATTAGTGCTACAACAATAATTATTTAACATATTAAATTAATAGAATTAAATCATCTCCACATGTTGATATATAAAAAAACCCCATATAAACAATGTAATGTTTTCGTGGGCATATAAGCTTCCACCTTCGTGTGGTTGACCCTATTAGTAGAGATTATAATCACGAAGCAAAGAGGAGCTCTTTTAATTGTTATCAAAATATTAATTCAATAAAACCTTTTCATGAATAAATTGACGAAAGCTTATTTTAAGGAAAGAAGGTGGTGATCCCACAAGTGCTAG
>APFE030370136.1:1216-24765 GCA_000404065.3 Pinus taeda
TTGTCTTCACCTCAGCTCTGATACCATGTAAAGTTTTGTAGATGTTCTATGCTAAGAGCATTTCACTTTTCACACAGCAATCATACAAGTAGTTAAGCAAAATGCAGATAGAACATATAAGCAGATCTTACAGAAGACAAATCAGAAACAAGAAAAATTTGTGTGTTCGTTTCGACGGTCAACAGGATGCTTCAACCAGCAAAGTCTCCTTTGGTCAGCCAGCCCAGATGTGTCACAACAACCCTCCAATCAGTAGATGAGTCAACCCAAGTCAATACTGCAAAAGTCAACGCTGTCCTGAAAAGTCAACGCATGGGCAGCAAGATAAAAGTCAACACAGCAGCAAACTGGTCAACTCTTTGACCTCGATTTTTGTGCCAGGTAGTACGGCCTTCAAAAATCGAACTTCCCACAAATTTTCAGCTTGATTGGACCACGGGTTGACCAAAGTCAACGCTGGTCAAACTTTCTGCTAAACCCTAGCAGCAGAAACCCTAGCAGCAGAAAATCCGTACAGTTTGTCCTCTTCGTCCTTCCCACGTGTGGCTGAATTCGTCCTCCAGGTAGCTCGTATTCTCTAAGATGAGAGAGGAAGATGTGAGTTGAATTGTCTTCTATTCTCTCCAACTTTTCCTGTATATATATACATCAATGAGGGTGTGTGACACATCTGTTGGGCATGTGAGCCTACATGAAAAACTGGCTGACCTTGCACATATAATTTATTAAGAATAATAAATTCAAAATATAAGTTCTGCTCATCGGATTAAGACTATTTTTATATGGATTTTACACCTCTCTGAAAGAGGAATCCAATAAAAATATTAGCCTCTTAATCTGATCATCAGAACATGGAGTTTGGACCTAGTTGTCCAAATTTAACACTCCTGCCAAAACCCGCCCATAAAACGGCTGTCCCTGTCACTGACGATGGTCTTAGGAAGACCATGTAGCCTGAAGATCTCTCTGAAGAACAGCTCGGCCACCTGTGCTGCTGTATAGTGTGCGGATATGGCAAAAAAATGTGCGTACTTTGTCAGTCAATCAACGATGACAAAGATACAATCCTTGCCCTGTACCATGGGCAACACTGTGATGAAATCCATCGAAATGATCTCCCATTTCCCCTCTGGAATGGGAAGCAGCTGCCATAATCCCGCGGGATGGCTCATCTCTCCCTTGTTCCCCTGGCAAACATCGCACTCCTGGATATGCTGGAGTACGTCCTCCTTAAGGCCCTTCCATGAGAACCTCTCTCTAATGTCCCTGTAAGTTTTGGTAAACCCCTGATGGCCTGCCAACGATGAATCATGTGATGTCTATATTATCTTATTCTTGAGCTGAGACCCTTCAATCAAGAAGATCCGGTCCTTGTAATAGATGATCTCATCGACCACCCTGTACCTGTCATCTGTCACTTACCCATCCAGAACCTCACATGCAAACCTGTCTTTGGAGTACTCTACTAAGAGTCGAGCCCTCTAGTCTGTATCTAATCTCATGAGAGACAACGTGGCTGGTCTATGTGAAAGGGCATCTGCTACCACGTCGTTCTTACCCTTGACATACTCAATGTCAAAGTCATATGCTTGGATCTTACTGATTCACTTCTGCTGCCTCTCCTGTAGCTGCTTCTGCTCCAAAAGAAAACTGAGGCTGTTGTGATCAGTCCTCACCCTGAACCTGTTACCTACCAAATACTGTCGGAACTTGGCCAATGCATGCATGATGGCCAACATCTCCTTGTCGTATATAGAATACAACCTCTCGTGGGGAAGGAGCTTCCGGCTCTCAAAGGCTATAGGGTCTCCTCCCTGCATCAATACTGCACCGATCCTCTCTCCCGACGCATGACACTCCAAAACAAATGGCTATGTAAAATCTGGCAGTGCAAGCACTGGGCAACTGCTCATAACCTCCTTGAGCCTATCAAAGGCTCGCTGCGTGGTATCTATCCAACTGAATGCTCCCTTCCTCGTCAAATCCGTCAGGGGTGCAGCAAGCTGTGAGAAATTCTTGACGAACTTTCGGTAGTAGGTGCAAATGCCAATGAATCCTCGAAGTTCTGTCACATTCTTTGGCTCTGGCCATTCTCTGATGGTCCTGATCTTCTCCTCGTGGACTCTCACTCTGTCCACTCCTATGATGTGTCCCAAGTACATCTCTGTCAACCCAAACTCACACTTGGAGAGTTTGGCATAGAACTGCTGCTCCTGTAAGATACGCAACACTGTCTCTATATGTTGGAGATGTTCCTCTCAAGTCCTGCTGTAAATGAGGATATCATCAAAGAATACCAACACAAACTTCCTCAAGTGACTACGGAAGATGTGATTCATGTAGGACTGAAATGTAGTGGGGGCATTGTTTAGCCCAAAGGGCATCACCAAGAACTCAAAGTGCCCATAGTGACACCTGAAGGCGGTCTTGGGAATGCCCTGCTCCCTCACGCGAATCTGATGACCTAGATCTCCAATCGATCTTTGAGAAGAACCGTGCTCCTCTCAACTCATCCATCAACTTGTCGATCCTGGGTATGGGGTACCTGTTCTTCAATGTCTTCTTGTTCAGGGCCCTGTAGTCAATGCACTTTCTCAACGTGTCATCCTTCTTCTTCACCAATACCACGGAAGAAGCAAAAGGATTCTTGCTCGGCTGAATGTGCCCAAGAGCCAGCAACTCCTGAATGGCCCGCTCAATCTCGTCCCGATAGGCCTTGGGATGCCTATAGGGGGTAGTAATCACTGCCTAAATACCCTGCTCAAGCTCAATGGTGTGCTCAAACCCTCGGTCCGGTGGCTGCCCTGGCGAAATCTCCCCAAACACTATGGCATACTGGTCAAGGATGGACTGTATCTCTGGATGTACCGTCTGCCCTGTAGTCCCTGCCTTTGATGCACGCAGCTCCACTGCGCACTCTATGTCTCCCTTCCGGAGGACTACCTCCATCCGATGAGCCGAAACAGTCTGAGGGGGATATGTGTGCTGCCCCCATATCTTCTCATGCCTCCTTGTCTTCTCATCATCCCACTCCATATCTAGGGTCTTCCAATCTGTCATGACCTTCCCTAGAGTGATAAGCCAGTGAACACCCAGTATCACATTGGTGTCCGAAATATCGACCACGAAAAAGTGGTCAGTCAGTGTGTAGGTGCCCATTGTCACTGATAGCTCTCGAACATAATGAGCACACATCATGGTCTGATCTCCTGGGACCAAGACTGAAAACCCATCGAAGCTCTCTGTTTGTATACCTCTCCTCTCAACCATCTGTGCATCGATGAAGTTGTGGGTTGCCCCACTGTCAACCAAAACTGATACTCGCTGGCCACGTACTGCCCCCTATACGCGTAGCGTCAGATACTTGGGAACTCGCAATGCTGCAAGGGCCCCTCCGAAAGGTGCAAAAGATGCACCACCTGCTACTGGTGGCGGAGGTGGCAAAGGTCCCTGCACGGCCTGACTATCTCCTGCCTCCACATCATCCTCATCATCCTCTTCCCCATTGCTCTTGGAGAAGACCTCAATAAAATGTGCCTTGCCAGCAGCACATCTATGCCCTGGTGCCCACGACTCCTGACAGGTGAAACATAACCGCTTCTTCTTCAGCTCCCTCCTGGCATAATCGTTAATCTGTGCTCGTCTGGGATTCCCCTTTGGAGTTGGAACCCTCACATCCTTCCCCTTAGACTCGAAAGTCTGTCTCTGGGGGTAGGGTGTCCGGGCCCTGGGTAAGACATCCTGTAAGTCTCGGGTCCTGCTAATGGCATCCTGGAGTGTGGCTGGTCTAGTGGATCAGAGTAAACCCCGGAGTGGCTCTGCTAACCCCTCAACATACATATAGATCCTCCGTGCCATGGATAGATCTGGCACCATCACTGAGACCCTCAAGAAATCTGCAATGTAGGTCTCTGGGCTCCCTGTCTATTTGAGCCTCGTCAGCTCAACAAAATGCTGCTCTAGATCCCTCCAATCAAATCGCTCCATCAATCCCCTGGTGAACTCGGCATATGTCGTCACTGTGGAGTGTCCAAGCGTAACCATCCCATGAAACCACCAATCTTGAGCCTCACCATCCAAATGCAATGTTGCTACCTTGATGGCCTCTGTCTCCGACATCTAGTTAAGTTGGAAATAAATGTCCAGCTTCTCCACCCAAGACTTCGCGAACTGTTTGATGAACCATCAAACGTAGGCAAGTGGAATTTGCTTGCTGCACGGTGGGTGTCACCATCATGGTAATGTCGGTTCCCTCTGTGATGGTCGTGGGGTCTACTATCCTGCTGGAGCTTAACAAAGTCTCTGAATGAAAGAGCATCCCTGAACTCCTGCACATAGGCCTGGTACTCTGCAAAATAATCTCCCATATGGTCGGGTGCTGCCTCCTGCTAGGCTCCGACCCCCATGTCTGCTCCTAAGAACATGGGCATGGTAGAGCGTGTAGGGGCATGCGAGGCCACCTGCTGCGCAGTATCACGATGCTCTGGCAAATGATGGGATGCACCCAATCCCTCACCAATCTGAAAAACCTGTGGGCTCTCACGCTGTCCGGCCTCTACTGCGATGAATCTCTGCCCGATCACCTCAATCTGCCTCGACAGATCCTGCACTAATTTGAGGAGCATATCCGCAAATCTCTTCCCGTCCTCGTCTACCATCAGATCCCTCTACTCTGCATCCACCACAGGCTCCTCCTGTTTTGCGTCCACCACCGGAACACAGTGTCCCTCTCCGTAGGTATTTTCCAACCTACCCCTAGTGTCTCTGTATCTCCTACCTCTGTAACAGATGTAGGGTTTTTCCCCCAGTGTTATAGATTGCTAGCTCCACAGGCTGAGCCAGATCTATGCCCTGATACCACTGTAATATCCCTAACTCGGAATATTCCTTAAACCCCAGCAAAGTCTCAATTAGAAAAGCGTACAAGTGGTATAGTAGCCGAGAAAATCACAGAGATATAATAACAGTAGTGTAACAACAATAGTGTATATATGAAATATAAATAGATACTCAAGAAATGCAGTAAGAAATACTAAGCCATTTTATTATACTGAGCAGAAAAATGAGTACAGGTGGTGATAAGGAAGATGGCACCTCAACTTGCGCAAGGCAAGTGAAGAAATACACTCAGAATAGAAAAGGAATGGCTTCTCTCTGAACTGCGTCCCAGTTGCTGGAAAACTGTTGTGCTGCTGCTCCTGCTGAAAATCAAATGAGGGTTTGGGGCTGTTCCCCTCCTCAGAAAAGGCTGAAACTCTGGAATAGGATTCTACTCAAGAAACCTAGAAAAACCCAGAAAGCTTTTTTGAAATGGCCGACCTCCGAAAATCACCCCTTTGGGGATCTGTGCAGTTCCTCAATGCTTTGTGCTGCCACTGAAGAAACCCCTCTAGATCTCTACCTGAAACTCTGCCAAAAATCCTCCAATATGCAAGGGCTGGTCCCCTGCTCAATCACCCAGCATAAATCCTCCTGCAAAACCCCAATCCAAAACAACTGCCTGAAAGAACTGCGTCATCCCTTTCAGTGCTGCGCAGTCATCCCAAGATGCTCAATCCTCCTGCCCAAAATGCTGCTGAAACTACTGCAAAAATATTGATGGAAATACCTTGCCTGAGCAGGCACTCGAAGTCCCCCCGAGCTAAGGGTGAGATCTCCGAACGGAGACACTCGATGCACTAAACAGTGCTGCAGACTAGCTAAACAGCTAGCGTGCTCTAAGTCGAAATGACTAGCTCACAATGCACATAATCGAATGATCAAAATGAGGGGGCTTCTTTCTCTTTTATAGCCTTTGCCTTCCTCAATCCCAAGGCTCACCTCCTCCAACATAATTCCTCTCTTGCCACGTGTTTCTTTCCTTCTGCGCAGTCCCTCCAAGTGTCTGCGTGGGCTCCATCTTTGCGTCCCCCCTTTGGCCCCCTTGGCTCGCCTTTAAGTCACAATGTTGTGCTACTAGGAAGTGACTTTTATTTTAAAAGTGAGTTATGTCCCCTTTTCTCACCTTTTTATTTATAAATAACTATAGAAGGCAAAAATTGAGCAAAATCGAATATTCCAATTAGCCATGGCTAATTAGGAATATTGCAAATGTCCTTGGAAAAATCCAATGTCGGAAAACCGGTGCAACTATCTGAGGGTTTTCTTATTAAGCAATATCAAAGTACAATTTGGGTGTTGTAACTGGCCTACCCATCAACGAATTTCCTTAGCAGCGATACCTCACAGTTTGAGAGAAATCTCTTGGTTGAAACCCCGGAAAACCCTTCTGACAACACCTCAGCATAAAACTATTCCTGCAACCCTAGTGTCTACCCAATCTGGACTGCGTGAACCCCTCTCTATCTCACGTTGGCCCTACCCCAGCCTTTCTTGGCCTGCGTTAGCCCCAGGAGGGCCTACGTCAGCTCTAGGAGCCTCTGCGTCAGCTACACTGGCCCCTCTGGTGCTTTGCGTAGCACTTGGCTGCCTCTGTGTGGCCCAGCGTGAGCCCTTGCTAGCTCTGCGTCACCCTGCTTGGCTGCTGCACTGCTCTCTCGACACAATATCTGCCTTCTTTGTTCCTATGTACTCAATGCCCCTCAACTGCTCTCTCGATCACTAATTCTATCTCTCTTAGCAAACCCCATTGTAGAGAATAGAATGACTGATCATCTGGTGTCCTCTCTAAGTGACCCTCAAGCCTCCTCTTATACTTTTCTTGTTGACATCTCAACGGCTGAGATTAAATCCCTAATCAACGGCTAAGATTAGATCTGGCTTGATGCATGTCTTTTGGACCATTCTAACATAAATTCATATTAATACACATTAACATTTTATTTTCCCTAAGTTTAGACTTAGGGACTCCATTAAAAATATTAATTATTTTAATATCTCCTGATTTGTTTAGAATCTACCCAAACCTTTCTGGGTATTGGAGATCTTATGTGCCCCAACCTCTCCACCACATTTCGTGGCTTGAGCACATTCGATGCTACCCCAAATCAACAATGTCCCCGGAAAAACCCAATGTTCTGAGGGTTTTCTTATTAAGCAATATCATAGTACAATCTGGGTTCCGAAACTGGCCTACCCAATAGAGAATTTCCTTACCAACTATACCTCATAGTTTGAGAGAAATCTCCTAGCTGAAACCCCGGAAATTCCTTTCGGCATCTCCTCAGCACAAAATTGCTCTGCAACCCTAGCGTCTGCCCAAACTGGATTGCTTCAGCCCCTCTCTGTCTCAAGCTGGCCCTGTGTCAGCGTTTCTAGGCCTGTGTCAGCCCCAGGAGGCCCTATGTCAGCTCTGGGAGCCTCTATGTCACCTACGTTGGCCCCTCTGGTGCTCTTCGCAACATTTGGTTGCCTCTGCATGGCCCTGCATGAGCCCTTGATGGCTCTGCGTCACCTTGGCTGCTACGCTGCTCTCCCGGCACAATCTCTGCCTTCTCTGTTTCTCTGTACTCAATACCCCTCAGCTGCTCTCCTGATCACTAATTCTATCTCTCTTAGCAAACCCCGCTTTAGAGAATAGAATGACTGATCACTCTGGTGTATTCTCCAAGTGACCCTGAAGCCTCCTCTTATACTTTTCCTATTGACATCTCAACGGCCGAGATTAAGTCCCTAATCAACGGCTAAGATTAGATCTATCTTGATCTATGTCTTTTGGACCATTCTAACACAGATTCATATTAATACACATTAATATTTTATTTTCCCTAAGTTTAGACTTAGGTACACCATTAAAAATATTAATTATTTTAATATCTCCTTATCTGTTTAGAATCTGCCCAAACCCTTTCTGGGTATTGGAGATCTCGTGTGCCCCAACCTCTCCACCAAATTTCGTGGCCAGAGCAAATCCGATGCTACCCCAAATCAACATAAACTCTATAGACACTAACCATGTGGAATGACATAGGTGCACCTTGACGTGGGTTGGATTGGCCCAAACATCACCCCTACAAAATGCAGAGGCTCCCATAAAACTATGAGTCCTTATGAGAAGGCTAGCAAGGTCCTCCAATTCGATCAAGGATGAGATTGCCTAGATGAAGCTTTCAAAGGAAAGGGCATGGTCCAACCCAAAGAAATAGATACAGACTCAAATTGACAAGACACAATTCTAGGATACCTAATACAAAGCCTCACATGGTTTTTACATGGCTTTGATTTGCGACCTTGGGCTTACAATGGTGGTGAATGATCCATTAAAAAAATCTATGTACTTCCACTGACAGAGGGGTAATAGGAGATAACAACCTTGATTCATATTTTGATCAGTGTTTGTGTTAAGAGTCATACACTGTTAATGCATCAACGAATCACTTTATCTGTCATAGTTTTGATGTTTGAAGTTTTTTTTTAACTTCATCAGAACTTTTGAATTGGACACAATTGAAAAGTGCCAGGCCTAATGAAAGCTCCTCAATATTTACTAGATTAATTATATTAGATCTAAGGCTATGTTGGAGCCCTGAGCAATTAAATCTGTTTTTCTATTCATTCTGGTAATGAGTAGAGCTTTTTGAATATTGTGTTGTGCAGAATTCATGTTGGAAATTGTGGATTTTCAGATGTTGAATGATGAATATATAGGTAAATAAACATCAGGTGTATCAGATCACAATCAATCATGAAAAGTTTCCAGTTTTTTTTCTATATGTCAAATACTCCCGACATATATGTACACAATTGCAAATATTACAAAGGGACTATGTGGCAATTCAACTAATTGTTCATTCAACCCTAGTTAAAAAATCCTGTTTCTTGAGTCATAACTAAATCCTTTTGACTACAATGCTAATTGTGGACCCTCAATATGATTCCATTTCCATGTATTTGTCATGTGATTTCTATTATACATAACATTTTTTTGTTAACCAGTTGGTCCATGCCAATGCTGTCGCTATATTTTGTAATATATTTCATTTTTCGTTGCCCTTATTTGCCTTGGCTGAAAATTTGTAATTTTTTATTACAGGAATGCATTAGAAGTGCTTTAAAGAACAAAACTGTTATTCTAGTGACACATCAAGTGGAATTCTTGCGTGAAGCAGATATGATAATTGTAAGAATACCTATCCCCTTTTTTAACAAAAAAATCTACGTTAGACTATGACATGCTTTGAATTTTTCAAAAGGTTGATAAGGTTATTCAGATTTTTTCCTTTTCTGTTTTATGTCTGGGATAACAAGACTAGATGTGGGGAATTGTTTCAGGTTATGAAAGGAGGACATATTATGAGCTCTGGTACATATGATGAACTTTCCCAACAAAGCAGTGTCTTTGGCGAACTTGTTGATGCACACAATAAGGCATTAGATGATGTAACAGTACAATATGATATACAATATGATACGGACTATGACATGACCAGACATGATTGGATAAGTCAATCATCAAGCTCAATTCCTACTGATCCAACCCAGTTGCCATCTAGTCCTTCTAGTCCTTGCTCGAAGAAGCATGTGAGAGGGAATGCTTTGTATGATCAAGGATCCCAAATGTTTAACGAAGATACACATGAGCAGAATAGGGTGGAGAATAAATTTGATGATGATAATTTTTCTTCTAGCCTAATAGATGAAGAGGAGAGAGCTATTGGTCGTGTAAATATGTCTATTTACTGGGCATATTGGACAAAGTCCTTCTGGGGGCTGCATATAATTGTTTTATTATTCATTCAAACATGCTGGCAAGCATTGAAAATATCAAGTGACTTTTGGTTGGCAGACTTCACCTCAGAAGGATCAAGTATAAATCCAAGAAAATTTATTAGTGTGTATTCATATTTAGCAATTGGAAGTGGCTTTTTTGTTTTGATGCGGTCTCTATTGATTTCTATTTCTGGACTGAGGACAGCGCAAGAATTTTATCAAAATATGTTGGACAGTATCTTTTGGGCTCCCATGTCTTTCTTTGACACTACACCCACTGGAAGGATTCTTACAAGGGTTAGTGACAGATGATCTCTTCACCTTACCTGTTGCGATATATTTTTTTTTGGTTTTCACATATTGAATGGTAGTGTATGTAAAGCATAAGATTGGATTGTTTTACACGTTAAAATATCTCATTTGTATGCAAAGCATAACACTGGATTGATTACGCACGTTAAAATCTTTTCCATCTGTACACTATTTATCTATACATTGGAATAGAGCTCTGCTTTGAGGAAATTCATATAGGTTCGTGCCATTTACAGACATTGACAAACTTTAGTACTTAGATCTATCCAATTGTTGTGCATTAGCCTCACAAAATCTAAATTCTTGGGTTGACTCTTTGGCAAAACATGAACAATGCTGGTTATGTTCTTGAATACTTTGAACTTGATGTGAGATAATGTTGATTTGGTATTAACCTGTGAGATTATCAGGTGATATACAAAGATGTTTGCAGTAAAGACCTTGTGACCACTACGTGTCAACTTCTTTTAGCAGTAGACCCCTTCTCTTCGCAAAAGGGTAGCGCTTGATTGACGTGTCCGTACCATTCGACAGTCATTGTCGACCTTATCATATTATGTTGTAAACTCAGTCTGCATGTGTGAATTGTAAATAATCTTAGCAAAGCTGAGTCATGTATGAAAATTGCCTAGGTGGACCTAATTTTCTAGTGATAATCTACGTTCCGAAAGGTTTTTTGTCTCACCGATCCATGATCGGCAGAGTTTTCCTTTAGCCTAACCCCAAAGCCGGAATGAATTTTGTCATTAGAATCTTAGGGGAATCCTAGTGTGTTGGTCTACTAGATTATGTTTGGTCGCAGAACTAGATGGTCTATGAGGGTCTATGTCAAATCGGTTTTCCCCCTTGAGATGTAAAATTGTAAAAGTCATGATGTAAAATCTCTTGAGGGTTAGAAAATGTTTTAATCCCCTCATAAGTCCTAAGTCCTAGGTCCTATGTGATTTTCCCAAAGGCTAAGTTCGAGGATCCAAAAATAAAAATTAAGAAAATTAAAAAATCAAATAATAGATAAAAAATAAAATAAAATAATAAATAAAGTTAAAATAATAATTAAAAAATTAAAAATTAAAAAAATAACTAAAAAAATGAAAAAATGAAATAAATAAAAATAATAAATAAATAAATAAATAAAAATTTAAAAATAATAAAATAATAATAAGTCAAATTTTTGAGTAAATAAATGCAGAATTTAATTTTTTTAATATATTAAAATGCATTTAAGAATTCGACGGATGAGATTAAAAGAAATCTTGATCCTCATCGACGGTCGAGATTAGTTTGACATGGATCACTCGAACTAGCCGTTGGGATTTTTTCTTTTAAATAGGGTGCTAGGGGTCATTTGAAATGAGATTTGATCTGAGAGTCTGGTGCTAAAGAAAGCTCTGTTGTAGTCATTTTTTGTGCAATAAAGAAAGACTTTGGGGTTAAAAATCTTGCTGGTATTACTCTTCTGAAAGCGCTGTAAGATGATTTATGTTTCTGCATAATTTTATTTTCAGCCATTGATTTTAGCCTGATGAAGATTGATTTAGGCATAGGTATCTTGTCTGATCTCTAGGGTTTGAATGATAGTTTAGATTCTGAAATATAATGGTAGGTATCTCCATTTGATCTAGATTTCACTATCGTTTTTCCCTCTATGTTAATGGTTGATTTTAAGCTGTTCAGGAAATCTTAGTTTTAAGTTTACTGGGCGTTAGGGGAAGTTCTCAGCTGAACCAGCCAACTCCCGGATTGCATTTTCTGAAAGAGCCCAGCTAGTTTTAATTCCGGGTTTATCATCTGAAATTTTTTATGAATGCATTAAGGGTTTTCTGAAGCACCTCACATTAAGTTTGAAATTCTGAAAATATAACTGTGGATTATTGACAAATCTGGCTGCTAAAGAGCCTTAGATCTGTAAATACTGTAATTATTTAGCTGGTTCTTAGGGCTTTTAGGGTTTCATTTTTGCATTTTCAAGTTCTAGCAGTTTATTTTCAGGAAGAGGTTGCAAGTTGCAGATCTGAAGTCGAAATTTGATTCTGAAGCCAGATCTAGGCCCTGGAGGGTAAGATCTGGCCTTAGAACCATCTCTTGCAGAGGCATTATTCCTGCAGTCCAAGTTTTTTTTTGGGATCTCGGAACTATTATTTGAAGGTTTTCATTGAGAAATCTGAAGCAGAGTGGTTTAAAATTCTTTTTAAGATTTCTAGAAAATATTTTTAAGTTCTGGTGAAATTTTGGATCGATTGGTTGCATGGTAGAGTTTCATGTTGCATCAAAATTTCGAAATTTTATTTTTAGGACCCTCAGGCCTCTCTCATTGCTGTTGGTGCCTTCAAAATCTCTCCATTCACTGCCCAGCTCCTATCGTTCACCCTCACCACTCTCTCCGCTGTTATTCAACCTCTATCCGGGTGTTAAATTTCTCTGCGCATTTCCTTCATCACCTGCATATTACTTCCAAAAAACTTCACACTCTTTTCATTCCTTTGATGTCCTCATTTCCTTTACCCATCGCTCAAACTCTCCAGCCATACACTAGCCATCTCCACGCAGCTCTCTACTTGCATCTACCCTCCTTCCATTCATCGTTGCCACTCACCTGCAGAAAACCAATGGCAGCTACGTCTAGCCCTGATCCTTATGCCATCCGTCCATAGCCGTTTCATGCAGTCCAATCTATCTCCATCGAAGCTTGGCCTGAGGCCCCCAAATCGTTCATCCTCCATCGTTTATGCTGCTTTTCCCCTCCTCCGCGGCTATCATCGGCACTCTTGTCTCCCTTCGCCTTTGAGCCACCATCATTTCCTTCGTTGCGTCTCCTCTGCTCCACCGTCCTGCTGACCTGCGTACACACAAGCAAAACAACATTTTTTTTTTCTTCTTATGAACTAATTTAGCATTAGGGTTAGATTTCATTCAAATTTTTTTATTTTTTATTTTTTGGTTTATGATAATTTCCCTTTTTTATTTTTTTTAATTAAAAATATAAAACGTTTAAATTTGTTCAAAAGCAATTTTGGTTGGTTTATTTTTAGTTTAAGTTAGCTTTTCTTTTTTTAGTTTGGTTTTTTGTTTATATTACTTAGGATAGTTTTTATATTGTTTTAGTTTTCATTTAATTCACAAAAAATTAAGAAAAAAAACATAAAAATCATAAAAGTTTAAGTTTTAGATTTTAATGTTTTGGTTTTATTTTAAAATAATAAAAAAATTCATAAAAAGCTTGAAAAGCTCCTTTTTATTTTTAATAGATTTATTTTACATTTTTAGATTTATCTTAATCTTAGAATTCTATTTAAAAAAATAAAATAAAAAATTTGATCTAGTTTAGAGACTTTTTATTTATTTAATTGATTTTAGGTCTGAGTTTTATTTTTAGAATTTAGTTTTCATTTTTGTTATAGTTTTTATTTTTATTTCAGAATAATAAAAAAAAAAAAAAATAAAAATTCATAAAAGATAAAAAAATTCCCTTTTTTTTTTTTATTTTGTCTTTAGATTAGATTTTATTTCTATTTAGGATTTTAGTTTCGTTTTATTTTAGATTTAAAAATTTTATTAAAAAAATATATAAAAATTAAAAATTTTGAAAAAAGCTTAACAAAAAATTAAAATTTATTTTTGGTGGCTTTCGTGGTATCTATGTTCCACTTCTCTATAGTTAAATGCACTTAAATATTTATTTGAAGATTAGCTATATGAAAGTGGTAACTGATCAGCATCTAAATTTTATGATCATTTAAAGCTTTTAATTTTTCTTTAAGTTTAATTGCTGGATCACCGTTAAGGCGTTGTGCATTTGTTGAAAATCTTACATCGCTTGGGTTATTTGATGATAAATGATTGCTCTACATGGTTTATATTTCTGCAATATTCAATAAATAATCACTTAATCATTAGCTCCTTAAGGCACTGGTCTATTAACTTAATAAAATCAATTAAGTGCTTGTTTCCCTTCGTGTCTCCCAGCCCAACTGGCTCTCAGTTGGTCATCCATTTTCCCATAGGGTCTACCCTCCTTAGCTGCGGGAGACAGGCAAAAACGGAGAGATCGGGGATCAGAGTGATAGCCCCCAGTCTGAGTGTTGTCGTGACAATCTGTGGGACAACAGACCATTTAATAGCTATTGAATATTCTTTTATTGAAGCAAATATCCCATCTTCTTCTATGGTAGCTTGATTACATGTGGCTCTTGATCTGGCCATGTCCTGACTAATCTTTCTGAAACTTTATTCTTGTATTTACAGTTTGGAAAAATTAGAATGCTTAACATTCTAGATGACATTTAACCATGGGCATTTTTATTTGTCAAAGTTGGGTTTGTAGTTTTAGTTGTTTGATTGAATCTCAGTATGACATTTATTGGTTGGTTTGTTTTTCTGTTTAAGATTTTTAAGTTATTATTTCTTCTTATTTAGTAATTCAAGAATATGGAGATGAATTCAGAGATTGCATAGCACTCACAAATGTAACAAGACAATGTCTTTATACTAAAAAATTCCAGGGCATCATGAGTTTCCAATGGGATGATTTTATGATGTTTCAGAGTTCAATAAGGCTTTAGATCAAGTGCAAATTAATTTTATTGTTGTTTCCAGTCTTCTACAGATCAGAAGAAGTTGGACATTGATATTCCATTTATTTATGGCTCAAGCTTGGCAGTTGGTTTCCAGCTTATTGGAGTACTTTTTGTTACATGCAAAATAACATGGCAGATGTTGTTTGTCATCATTCCCCTGGGATGGGCTTATGTGGCATATCTGGTGAGTTTTTATTTGAAATAAAACAAATTGGTTTAATGAGATTGTAAATAATGTAAATAAATGTGAAGTGTGGATCATCCAATGAGAACCAAAATAAGGCTTGTATATATGTTCTATGAAAAGAGTAGTTATGGAATTCAATAATTTACATTATTTCTTTTTTGGTATATGCTTGGATATCAGAAGAGGCTGATTTCTATTTTCTCTTGATAAAAGGATATTTATAATATGTATACATCCTTAAGAAAGTTGTTGACAGTCTGAAAGTTAATATCCCTGAGAACTTGCGAGACTTCTGGGGACATTGTAAATCTTAACTTTCAAATAAGACATGCAAGAGCCATTGCTCTTGTAAATTGACATAAGTTATTATCCAAGTTTGTTTTTAAATATTTTTCTAGTAGATTTCCAAACTGGAACAAGTTACCCATATGATTTTCGGGTAGTCCAAGTCAATTTAGGAACCTCTTGGCAACTGGGATGGACTGCTTCATTATGTTCAGCTGCAACCAGTGTGCTTAGCTTTTTCAATATCAGGATATTTCTAGGTGAGTCAATATTTTCAAACTATAGCATACAGATCAAGAGCTACTCTCTTTACTATATCCCTAATTTTTACTTCTTGCCTATCAGTAACCTTCAAAGTTCATACTTTATTGTCAGTAGTTATCTAGCATAAGCTGTCTCCATAGGGTCAGATATCTTACTCATAAATTGAAGCATGTTTTTGGTGTTCAATATTTATATTGATTCCCCATTTGTATAGCCATGAATTATCTATACCATACGATATATATGCAGGATTGAATTCTGCCATCTTGGGTTCATCAGTATTAGTTGAATTTTTAGAACTCTATCAGAGAAGATTTAGCAAGCATAAACTGTGGATGTACTGCTATTGAAGTTCATTAGCATGCAGCCAACTATGAGGTTAAGTGCACATTTAATGCTTGAATTTTTAAATGTATAATATTCTTTATGTACTTTATTATTTTTAGATGTTTATTCCTATGTTACTAGATCTACCTATTTGTTGAAATTTCCTTGCATTGTAGCTTTGGTCTATGACTAGACTAGCACATAAACACATTAGCAATGCTCAACCAAAAACAACTTTGCACAACAGAATATAACAGCAATGAGATCAAAAACAGTACACAAGATTTTTGGGCCAATCAAGGAGGCAACGGGCAACCTATTACCCACCACTAGTGGATGACCCCTATATGAGAATTTTTCTCCTAGATTTGTCTTCAGCTGGAAACCACCAGATAGCTTGATGTACCACCATTCTCCGCCACCTGAATCAACCATTGTGTGCCCTCACCATCTGTTATGATCGTATGTTTGAAGGTGGGCCTTCCAATCCCAAAGGGATGGCTTTTCGTTATGTAATTGGGTGTTTATGCTTGCTTTTCTTGGACACATTTGGACATGGATAAGTGGGGGGATTCGGCGGAAAGAATGGGCTTGGATTGTACTCTTGTTCCCTTGTCCCAACTTGGTGGTTAATCTTGTATCCTAATCCTGTGGGATCTCCTTTATTGGCTATCAACTTTAGGAGTGACACTACATGGGAAACCTTGATTTTGGTTGCATGTTCCCGCTTAACGACACCATATATCTCACTCCCCCCCGCTCATTATAACCCCTTTTGACACTTCCCATCTGGGTCCACATTTGTTCATTGGGTCCACAAGGAGTTAGCGCCCCCTCCCTTTGTCCACACTTTGGTTCAGGCCTGAAAAAATGCCTTAAAGGTTGATGTAGCTAAAAAGAAAGTTAAAAGCATAATTTGGCCACTTATAACAGGAAATGTACCACAAAATGCAAAAGATGGCCGCGACATAAGAATTTAATGTGTAGGAAAAAGTCAAACATGAGCTCTGCCCTTTATCATTATGGCCATCACCCTGGTTCCTAGGGTCCCTATGAGTGCCCCCCTTGCATCATTTTGGAACCTATGATTGTAGGTGCACTGAGATTTTGACCCTCAGATCTACTCCAAAAATTCTGCAAATTAAATGTAAGCTCTCCACACCAGCTCCAACAAAACCCAAAAATACCTCATGAACCCAAGTGGTGGAAATGGTCCTAAGGTGAACTGCGCCCTCCTCTAGTGATTTCTACTACTGGCTACTGACTAGAACATTGATTTCAGCTATATATACTACCCAGAAAATTCTGTGAAATTAACCTTGGAGTCCTCTCTCCAAACCCACATAAATCCAAAAAAGGTGTGGGTTGAATCCAACATGCTCTGATGACTCCCAAGAAGTGCATGTGGCTCCAACTAGCTAGAAAAATGCTCTTTAGAAGGAATCTTGTTGTGGGAAGCAAAATCAATTCTTGGAAAATCTCCTCGAACCCCTACAATCATTCCTCCAAACCTCTTTATCTCTCCTTGCCCAACTTCAACGAAATTTCCTTGCTCTCTATAGCTGCATAGTATATGTCCAGTGATCTCTGCATAGGCCTAGATTTTAGACAATTCGGCCCGCCAAAATACAACACTCTCAGCCCTACAAAATGTGGAAATTTCTAAGTCTGACACATTAGAAATCCCTACTACATTATCTGGTTTATTATCTCCTACTTGTTCTTTCCATTAACAAGTCATTTATAAATATAAATACTGAAATAAACACAAATGCAGCCTTCAAACATATACAAATTGTTAGCTGAAATATCTGAGACAACACAAGGGACATCGTTATTTTTGGACAATCGTCCCCGGAAAACCCAATGCGGGAAAACCGGTGCAATAGATATGAGGGTTTTATTATTATACAATTTTCTGAATACAACTAGCGTGCTAGAAATGGCTCACCCTTCAGATATTTTCCTTGGCAGAAGTACCTTGCTTCGGAGACAGGTATTCTGGCTGATCAACAACTCGATAATGATTCCCATTGCGCCTTCAACTATTCCTTAGCTGGACAACAAAAGCTGGTCGAAGCTTCTCTTTGGAATTGCGTCACCCTCTACGGCTTTGCGTCTGCATCTCAGCTGTCAGTATGCCCCACAAAAACACCCCAGTATAGCTCTTTTTGCCCAGCATCAACGCTGCTAGCCTTTGCGTCTGCCTGCGTCAGCTTCTTGGCCCCTTGCATCCTCATTGTTGGCCCTCCAAGCCTCTGCATCAGCTCTGGCTATCTCTGCATCAGTCAAGGTTGCCTCTGCATTGTCTCTCCAGCACTATCTCTGCCTCTCTGCTATGTATTTTCAGCCTTCTGTCGAACTGCCCCTCGCTGCAACAGATCACTAACTTGATTTCTCAGCAAACCTTGCCCCAAAAAATTGAATTCTTGATCAACTTGGTGTATCTTCAATTGACCCTCAAGCCTCCTCTTACACTTTTCCTGTTGACGATTCAACGACCGAGATTAAGTTCCTAATCAACATATAAGTTTAGATTTGGCTTGATCCTCGTTATTTAGAACTTTCTCACCCATATTATATTAATACACATTAATATTTTAATTTTCCTAAGTTTAGACTTAGGAACCTCATTAAAAATATTAATTATTTTAATATCTCTCCATCCAAGTGGAATTTCCCCAAACGATTTCTGGGTCTTGGAGATATCATGTGCTAGAGCACATCCGATGCTACCAAAAATCAACACAAAATGCCAAGAGGAAACTTGTGCTTCCAATGGATAAATTCCTGCAAAATCTTCGGCCTAATCTCCACTTCTTGCTAGCTCCTCTCAACCCACGAATTCCCCTTTTGCGCCCTAGGAAAAACACGCCCAAGCCGATGAATGATTTGCATATTAGCTCCTCAAATACCCAGAACAAACTTCCTCTTACTCTCCTAGGGTGACACTCAAAGTTCACCGAAGGTTAGAGGTGGATTTCCTGCTTGGGAATTCCTTATGCTAAACAACTCAAGAAAACTTGTCTTCAAAAGTAAAGTTGACAAAAGATACAAATGAAGGCCTCTTCTCCTTATTTATAAGTGTTCGTCTCCTTTTCTCCCTTGGTGGTCCCCACTCTTTCTCCCTCCTAATTCGCACCCCCTACTCTGTCTCCTCCAAGAGTGCGAGTTTCCTTCTTGGGCCAAATTTATCTCTCTTGTGGGCCCCAAGTTCCGTTAGACCTACAATTTTCCTTTTCCCTCCTAAGACCCAATTTCAGAATTGCCTCCTCTTCCAAAAGTCGCCTCTAATGCAAAAAACAAAATTGGGGATATTATAGTCTTCCCCACCAAAAATTTCTTGTCCTCAAGCAATGCCTAAACAAGCGCCCCCTCTGACTGCTGATCACCATTATCACCACCAGTAATACCAGGGTCCCAAACGTGCCATTGAGTCATCCTTGATCTCTGCACTGTCTGGTCATGAAGGAATTCCTCAATACCCAGATCCCAAGCCTTCTTGATCACTATGAAACACCCCTTGCTCCGCTCACTGTCCAACCAAGTATAGGTACCAGAATCCCTTTGCATACTATCAATAATTAGAGCATCATGATAAAGTAGGACTCTTTCCAACTCCACATGAAGCTGCCCTACTGAGTAGTCCATCTCCTACACTCCAAGGGTAAACTCCCAAAGATACAACCCAATCCCCTTGGGGATGAAGTCTCTCCTGCATGGGCTTCCCTTGATATCCTCCTGCTGACCAACCTGTGATACTGATCAAATCTGCCATGCCATCAGCGAGTCACAAAAGCCCAATGGAAGATCTGAATGATCTCCCCCTGTGTCAGCCAACTCATCCCTAAAGGTCACTATGCTGTCCAGTACTACAATGCCTGGGTCCCATGTTAGTTTTAGAAGGGTGCCACCATGCTATTGTTGCGCCACTTTGGCTCTGATGGGCTGCCCATCATGGGCACATTATATCCTCCTCCCCTGAAACTTGGTGGCGAAATGTTGGTGAAGATCAAGCTCTTCATGTCTAGGTATCTCTATGATGTCAATATCTACCCATCCATCGCTAATCTCGGTCCTGAGAAGCAACTGGAAAAGCCTGCCTCGCCATATAATGGAGGCCTTAGCGATTCCCCATGTGTCAACCCTAAAATGATCTAGATCACCCTCTGCCATGACCTTGCTCATCACAAAATGGAGTAACCTGCTAGCCAACTGAATCCCCTGATCCCATAACCAGGTTTGTTGTGACATGGTCCTGATGATTGTTGGAACTCTCTTGTTCCACATCTATGCTCCTTACATGTAATCAATATATAGACTCCGTATATCATGAATCAACCAAGTATACTCAAAACTACATTGTGCCTACCATGCCACATTGTGAAATCTGCAATCCTGCCTCCTGAAAGAACACCTTGATGTTAGTTTTTGTAGCATAAGAGGTGTTCTAGTCTCAAAACTTTGTGGAGAGGCTAAAACACAGGAGCTCTCCATAACCCATGAATCGTTTTTGGAAATTCCACATAGAAACATCTCAATTAGATTATTAACGTATTTTTAAATATTTCCCAAGTCTAAACTTAGGAAAAATGGTTAATTAATCAATATTAATTGCAAAATATGTGAATCATCTAGAAAATCACACAGATCGATCCAAAAATGATCTCAGCCATTGATTAAGTTTTAATCTTGGCCGTTGGAATCCCAACTGGAGATTATAAGAGGAGGTCGATGGGTAGATGGAGAACACACAATTGAGGCACAAGAGATCGTTTTTCTTAGGCAGTTCGAATCTCCAGAGAGCAATAGCAGTTGGCGGAAGAGTTCGAGCCAACGAAGGGAAGCAGAGTTAGAGAGGGGTAGGGACAGTGAGTCCGGAGGAAGAGATTCTAGTTCTAGAGAGTACATTGTAGAGAGGCAGAGATAGCCACATAGAGGCTGCTTAAGGGCTACATAGAAGCTTCTAAGAGGTAGTTTATTCTACATATTCGGGAAGCCATTTCAGAGTTCCAGAGGCAGAAAAATTTCACAGAGGCCAGGAGAAATGTTTCTAGAGTCAGTGGTAGGCTAAAGAGGCAGCTTAGTGTGAGATCCATTTGTGCCTGCGCAGAAGGTAATGCAGGGCATGGAGGTGTTACAAAGGCTAGTCTTTAGTGCTAGATTGCTTGTGGGGTGAGGAAAATTCCTCACTAGATTTTTTGACAGTGTTTTCTCTATAGGATTGCCAAATTTTGACATCTAGGTGTACTCAAAATTTTCTCATCGCTGCTTAATAAAAAAAACCGTCAGTTGTTGCATCGGTTTTCCCAAGTTGGGTTTTACTGGGGGCGTTTGTCCAAAAATAACAATGTCATAATTTTGTGTGTGTCAGTATTTTCTTAGTTTCCAACGCTTTTATTTTTGCACATCGCTAGGCAAAACCCCTCGAAATGGAAAGGCCCCGAGCGCTCGGTCACAAGGAAAGCCGAAAACCATGGGAAAAGCGCTAAAGTGAAAGGCAGGTCCCGCTCCAAAACGGGCGGAATATCAGAGGGGTTTTGGGCGGTAAGCGGAATTGTCAGGAGACCCAGTGATGCCATACAGCGAACGACGCGTGTTCGGTGGATGAGAGAGAAAACCGCTTCTCATCGCGGGCTAACGTCCGAGCAAGTCAACCACGCGATAAGAGCGAACACCGTAGGATCTGGGGGCTCCAGATCTAACGGTGAAGATTGCGCCCAATGGGAAACCGGATCTGGAGGGAGAATTAAGTTGCGGCATATAAAAATCTGAAGTCGAATTTGACCGCTGGGTTCACGGATGAATCATTACACAAAGTAACTGAAATACCGAACCGTTTGAGGAAGAGCTGGCTCAGTTCGTGAGAGGACAAGTGGCCACTTCCCTATGAGACGTTACACAGTGGCGATGATGCAGATGCAGGGAACTCCAAGCGAATAGCAACAGAAGATTCGAAGAGGCGGAAGAGGAAACGAACAGTCATGAGACGTATTGGCTTTAAACCATGAACGCACAATCGGAGAAAGGGGGACAAGCACTATAAGAAAGAAGAGAACAGTGAAGAAGGAGACAAAAGAGACAGAAGTAGATGCAGAGAGCTGAGCTGACCTGCAGAGCTAAGGCAGCATCGAGCAGACAGAAGGCTTGAGAGGTTCAAGCAATCCCTGTGAGGATATTTGTCGGGCACTGAGTACCAATTTGGACTCATCCCCTCAAGACCAGTTGAGGTCGAGACTTGGTAAGGAAGAGTCTGTGCACTCTAGTGGCTTGGGGAATCCAAGAACCACCCTACTAAGCACCATCTGTTTCAGGAGATTCAATTTGAGGTCCTCATTGTAAAAACTCTGTTGAAAGACACAATAAAAGAAGGCCACCACTAAAAGCTAGACCGGAGATGTAGCCTAGGAGGATTGGGTGAACTTATTAATTTGTTGTGTTCTTGCATTTTGCTTACTGTGTTTCTCTTACTGTTTTCCATTTTCCACTGTTTGTGTATTTTGCAATCTTATCGATCCATTGCTTAAGATAACATAGACACCCACCAGCACATGAGTCTGTAATACCTTCATTCATTAATTCATTAACTGAGATCACACACAAGTGATTTTCAGATCAAGTGGTATCAGAGCTCTATGCTGTTAAGGTTAAACAAGCTTGTGTTGGTTTTAGCTGTTGAATGCTAACTAAATCAAAGCTCAAATTAGGAGAAAGAGAGTTGGTCGAAACTAATCCTGAAATTGGGAGAGTCTATCCTCGGAAGACAATGTCAGAGGAAGGTTCTATGGGGCCAGACCCTTAATTCATAGATAGTTTCCTAGCCATAAGGTCCATGGTAGAGGAAATGTATAAGGACTTTAGAAAACATAAGGATGAAGATTCATCAGGCTCCAAACAAGACAAAGGAGAAGATGAGTCTCTCCTCCATGACCACTCAAAAGGAAAAGGGAAATAAGAAAGCTTTCTCACACCTCCTAATAGCCCTGAACATAAAAAGAAGGCATCTTTGATTAAACTAGATGTTAAATTTGATTTACCTATACATGATGGAGAGTTGAATGCAGAAAAGTTGGACAATTGGATTAGACAAATTGATGTTTATTGCAAAGTGCAGAGTATTGATTCAGACAAGAGCAAGATTCAGCTGGCAAGCTTGCACCTTGGAGGCACTGCTTTGGTTTGGTCGGAAGGCAGGACCCAAGCTGACCTAAAGAGACATGGTAAGACTATTTCTGCCTGAAGTGAATCTGTTTCTGCAATCAAAAAGCAGTTCTATCCATTGGCCTACATGCAGCAAGCCATGATGAGCTGGCAAACTCTTCGACAGTTGAAAGGGCAAAGTGTACAAGGCTACAACCAAGAATTTAGGAAGAGAGCATTGATTCTAGGAATCTCATTAGACTCACCCGAGACTCTGTTGAAGTACATTGGTGGTCTACACAGCTACATGAGGCACACTATCCTCATGTTTAATCCCACTAGTATGGATGAGGTATTTTGTACAAGCTACTCATCTAGAAGCTAGAGGAAAGAATGGAAGTCCAAAAGTTGGGGGATCATCCCAACCCACTGCAAGTAAGAATAAGGAGAAAAGAAAGCAAATATGGAAAGCAAGGAAGGCTAACACTGCACAAAAGAGCAAGTCTTCATGCACTCACTGTAAGAAGGATGGGCATGATGATGAGCACTGTTGGATTCTGCATCCGAAGCCGAGACCTAGAAGTTCGAGGGAAAGAAGAAGAAAACTGTTGCAGCTATTCAGAAAGATTTGGGGTCAGACTCAGGAGATGAAACAACTATTGTAGCCACAGGTATAAAAGGTAAGAATCTTGAAGCATCTACTAGTAATTCTGCACAATCTACTATTGATGAAGAAAATGAGAGAAAAAGACATGAGCTTTTCCATATTCGAGTTATTTCCAAACATCAAAAGATTGATACTTTGTTTGATA